>JADRCD010146750.1:8775-28775 GCA_019843815.1 Montemys delectorum | reverse complement strand
TTGTGAAAGACCAAATGGTGACATAAGTTAATTACTAACCTGTCACACATGCATAGAATGGTAATAATTTATTTTCCCCATTGCATTAACCATAAGGTTTCCCCCCAAAATGGGGTATATTGAAGGAGACAGGCTCTCAAACATTGCTGCTTATTGTACAGCTTGTGCACAGTTGTGTCAATATTTGGAACACCTAAACTGCAACAGAGTTTTTGCAATGCATATTGACCTGGCTGTAATTCAAAAGCAAACCGAATCTGTAGAGATGGCTCAGTGGGTAAACCATGAGGACCTGAGCCTAGACCTCTAGCACCCATAGAAAACACACATAGCAGCACTCATAATAAACCCAGAGTTAAATGGAGAAGAGTGGCAGAGACAGGCATTTATAGGCATGCTGGATAGCCAGTCTACCAAAAATGGACAAGCTCTGTGTTCAATGAGAGATCCTGCTTCATAAGATAGTCACAATTAAGGACAACCTATGTCAACCTCTGGTCTTAGCACACATTCCTAGAGGCAAGTACTCCTATATATACACATGTGCACACATGCACAACACACACACACACACACACACACACACACACACCAGAATTGACAAATAACTTGCCTTTTAGCAGTTAGAAGTAGCATGGTCTTTCCTCAATAGGACTCTTGATATCACTCAACTATGGTCCATACAACAATTACTCCGACTTATTAGGACTTACTAGGTTGCCACACCCAGGTGTAACCCATGCACACTGCACATTCTTGGGAAACTATCATGCAAGAAATGCATATATTTTGTTTACTTGTCCTCTGTCTCTCTGTCTCATTGGTTCTGTAGCTTTCTCATAGTCTAGTCATTGAGACGAACACCCGTAACAGAATGCAGACATCTGAGGGGCTCTGGTCACAGAACAAATGCCCATGTCCTCTGAAAAGGTTCAATACAATAACTGAATAGTTGAGAAAATGAGATATTGTTTGTCCTAAAGATGCTTCCAGGGCTAACCTAATCAAATGACCTCTTGCTCCTTTCAGGATATACATCATTATTTAGGAGTCTTTCCAACATTCTACTACATTCTCTCAGGTTACCAGCCTGAGGCAAGATAACCAGAATTCTTACCCTTTAACAGGGCAACAAGTCATGCTTTCTTTGTATATGTTATTCATGCATTTACTGAGGACATGGGAAAGCAAATGATTGCTTTTAGGCACTTTCTCACAATTGTCAGCAGAAAACCATCTTGTATCCAAGATACAAGATAGGGAAGAAAACTTTGAAGTTAATATCCATGTCTTTTCTCTTTATCATTCCTTTTAAAGAACTTTGGGGTGCTGACTCAGTAGGTAAAGGGGCCTTCCACCAAGGCTTACCAACCTTGAGTTCAATCCCCAAGGACCCATGATGGAAGGAGAGAAACAACTCTTACAAGCTGTTTTCTGACTACCAAACCTAAACCAGTGTTCACATTGGGTGCATGCGTGCACACCTACACCCACATGCACTAAGTAAATAAAACTAAAACTTAAAAACACATTCATTTTATTTTCCTTTATTTTTCTAACAACCTACCTGTACAACTCATGAAGCTACCAACTACTAACTTTAGCCACAGAGCAGTAAAGTAGTTAAGAACCGAGGGAGAACCCAACCTCCCTGCAATCCCTCCCCTTCTCCATCTCTGCCCCTCGAGTAACTGCTGAAGCTGGTACTGTGTCCTGTCTTCTCAGCTCTGCTACATCCCAGACCATAACCATGATGGTGGCAACAGTAGTCAAATCCCAGATGCCTTAATAGTAACTGTGTGATCTTGGTCATTGTCTTATGAAATACAACAACCTCATCTATAAGAGAAGAATGACTCCCACCCTGTTACATTAGCCATCCAGGAGGGCCAAATGATCCAGTCAACACATGACATCTTGCACAGCAGTTGTCAGATACTACACCCAATGCAATTAGCTGTTTTATTTTTCTCCCCAAGAGCACAAGCGCTGGAGCATGGAGGACCTTGCTTTGATTGTCTGGGCCCCATCTCTGCAAAGAGCAAGGTGGGACAGCAACAATTTTGAATGCTTGCTGTGCCTAAGAGGATACATTCAAGTGGGCAGCCAAAATTGATTCCCTGCTGACTGCCTCTCTACTAGCAAAGCGTGAGAAACAGTTCTGAGTGTATAGAAACACAACTCAGTGATGGCTGCCATATTGGTGCTCAGAACCAAGCAGCTTCCCACACTGCCTATCCCAATGAAGGGAGATATAACAGAATGAATGAATAAATGAATGGATGGATGAATGAATGAAACAAATGATGTAAATTCCAAATATTGGGTAATGCCACTCTCTCCTTTCAGAAAAGTCTCTGTCAGCACATATGATCATCCACTCTACATTTACAGGGTAGAAGTTAAAAGGTGCATAACTAGTAAGAAGAACCAGTGCTTTAACAGGCCTTCCAGTTCTCTCTCTCAATGATATCTCTAGTAGTATATATCTTCCTTGTTAATGTCTCATGAAATTGTTCCATAAGCATACAATTGTTCTTGTTGTCAACATTTTGTTCTGTCACTGCAACAGATGGCTTTACACTGAGGCATATGAAAAACATTAAATACTTTATAAACCAGGGAGAAATAGAAAATGTCTTAAGAAGGATGGAATATCAATGACTCTGAGGATTCTCTTAGAAACAGTTGTACTGAGCTTGGGTTGGTAAATGGACCTGGTCACCTCTCAACTCTATGTCTTTGGAGAATACTGGACAAAGGTGAAGGGCCCAAACTGCCAGAGGAGTGATCTGGGCCATTTCAAAAGGCACAGCCTACCACCATGGAGAGCTGTGAAATATTACACTGTGTCACCAAGAGATGGCTGTGAAACCCATTTCTTAGAGATCCAAAAACCCAGAAGCAGCATCCATCTGTCTCAGAAGGTGTTGTTGAGCACGATCCTGGGAGCCAAACAGCCATCATCATCCTGGGACCAGATGTGCTTGCTTGCAAAAGATCATCACAGCTGGGCTTGTTGGCATTCCTTCATAGCAGAGGGTGAGGAGCATCCTGGGACACTCAACATGAATAACCAATCACTCCTCCTAGCCCACTGTAGGTAATTCTTTCCTCATCATACTAGGCCTCAGGATCTTGGCAAGGCTTAGAGTATATAAGGTGACAGAGGCTGACTGAGAGGGGGTCCATGCTTGTGGCTACCCAGACTGGGTGATACTCAGTACCACTTTGCAGTCATCCTTCACCCATGCTCTTAAAGAAGCCTAAATGCTTATTGGTTCCCCCAGGGAACTTCCCCAGGTTCCTTCAGTGGAACTTGGGCTTGTCACTGAAATCTTAGATGGAAGGGAATAGAAATGCCCAAGTCCTGTTCCCTAGGACAGAGGCTCAAAGAGAACAAGTTTGGAGGCGAAGTAGTGAATTCCAGGACCATGACGTCAGCTCCCTGACTGTTATACATATTCAGGCCCACTGAAGCTTTTGCTACACGCACAGCTGTAAACTCAGGCAAAATGTCTGGTGCTATCACAGAGAGCCCAGAGGTTTCTACATGATGGATGTGGGAAAAAAGACTAAAATGTGAAGTCTTACAGTTGGAGGATAGCTCAGTGGTTAAGACTGCTTACTACTCTTACAGAGGACCCAGGTTCAGTTCCTAATTACCCAAGTCAGACAGTTCCCAAACACCTATCATTTCAGCCACAGGGAATCTAACACTCTTCTGACCTCCATAGGCAACTACATTCAAATGATATATATGTATATCATAAATTTTGATATACATAAATATATATATATATATCACTTGAATACACACATACACACACACATATGTATATGTATACACACACATACAGGAACATGCATGTTTTCATTTAATAGCTAATTTTTAAAACTGAAACATCCTCGCAGCAGTGCATAACTCTGAGGGCTCAGTTAAGTGTCTTGCATCCCATTCTTCACCCATAAGTGAGGGGACAGCAGCCCGCAGTGCCTGTAAGCAGGCTGTGAGGATAACTGGGTTTCTGCGTAAAACAACCTTAGGATCCAGACTGGCATATGCTAGATGCAGCAGAAATGCTGGCTACTCTTTATATTTAGCATAATGTCTGCATAGAAATAAACATTAGGAGGTGGCAAGATTTTCTTTTCCGTACCCATATCTGTTTGTACGCAATTGGCATGCACTTCCCATGGGTACAACACACTTGTGTTTTCTGTACTAGGGAAGAATTAAAAAATGGCCAAAGCTCATCACTGGGCCTAGGTCCCAGAGAAATGAGATGCATGGTCATGAAAACACACAATATTCATAGCAGCTTTGTGTATGAGGCCATTTTCACCCACATACTCGTCAGCAGGGTATTTATGATGGTGAGCACAAGCCATATACAAAATATAAGGTAGGATGCTGAGCAAATATGCCAATCAAATGACTAAATGCTGAGGGCTGGAGAGATGGATCCACACATAAAGGTAAACATAAAGGCCTGCATTCTAATCCTTGGCCCTCAAGAGAAGGCCAGGCATCTGAAAGCACATTGGTAACTCAGTGCTGGGCAACAGAGACAGAAAAGTCCCTGGAGTCTGATGGCTGGCCATCTAGCCAAACATGAATTCCAGGCTCAATGAGAGACTCTATCTGAAAAAATATATATAGAAAGGAATAAAGAATATGGACACCAACCTCTGGCTCCTTACATATGCATGACACCTACCCACATGTGCCTGTGCACAAACACATACACATATATTACATGACACTCAGACACATCAATTTTAAAACATTTTAAAAAGGTTAAATAGTATGACCATAGCTATTGTGGCAGTTGTGAAATAATAAAAGTTTAGAGAGGGAAGGACATGGAAATGGATGATAGGGATTCAAGGGTTAAATAAAAGGGGATAGGAAGGAAGGGGATGTGTGGATATAAAAGAAACCCTTGGGAAGTGGCCGAGAATGGAGAGACATAAACCTGAATTTGGTATAGAGTTAACCAGACTCAGAGTCAAGCTTGGGCAAATCTGGGGGCATTTGAAGAAGGCTAGTGGATCATAGCAATGCCAACATCTTGGAGATGATGTGACAAATACTCATTTACAGAAACAGGTCCCTAAGGATATTCCCACAGGAGAAAAATGCAAGAGGGTGTTTTTATCCCTGTATAGCCTCTTGCAAGGGACATAGTTATCCCTGTTTTTTTTTTAAACCTTAATGAGAGATAGCTTAGCTTTTAAAGTGCTTGTCACACAAGGACCCACGTATGTGTTTCCCTGAATCTGCCTAAAAAGGCTAGATATTTGTAATCCTAGCTCTGGCACCAGGGAAGTAGAGGCAGGAGGATTGTTGGAGCTCACTCATCCCCCAGTCTTGTCAAATTAGTAATCCAGAAAACACTTGCCTCAAGCGTTAAGTAGGCATGTGATGGAAGAAGTTCCTCAACACTAACTTCTGGTCTCTACATCATACACACACACATACATGGGCATCTGAACACATATGTACACAAAACCATGAAGATGTACACATGCATGTGCAAAGTAAGTCCAGTAAACACATTAACCCAAACTAAGCAAACATGTAGAAGAAAGCTCTAACTCTGCTTTAGGGACAGAAAATTTTCACTCAGTATTTTTATTGAGGAGAACAAGGTACATACACATCAACCTGGATCTTGTGCAGATTCACCACAAATTTATTTTTAAACTTTGTTATGCTTGAGTCTGGGAATATGGCTTCAGCAGGTAGGAGCATTTGCTGCACAAGCATGAAGAGCTACAATCAACCCTCAGCACACATGTAAAGAGCCAGGCATGACCATGTATGTGTGTCATGCCAGTGCAGTGGAGTTTGAGAGTTCACCAGTTGCTAGCCTAGCTCTGGGTTCAGTGAAAGACCCTGTCTCAAAGGTACAGTGTAGAGTCATGGAGCAGGGTATACGATGTCTTCCTCTGGCCTCCATCTGTTCAGAGGCACACACACCTGCATAGACTTGTGCACAAACCATATGCATACAAACTATAACCCCCAGCACCCCCCCGCCGAAAAAAACATTCAAATTCTGTCTCCATCTCTTGGATGTTGTGTATACTATACTGATCAGTCCTGCCTTTTGTGTATTTTGGTAGCACACTGCAAAGAACGGCACTATGGTCAGTGAAGTGCTCCGGCTTCTGAAGCAAGATCAACAGTACCTGCCTCTCTCTCTAAAGTGTTTTATTATTCCAAGTCGGGCTGGCTGCATCTCCCAAGGTATGAAGTTCAGCTCAAGATAAAAATATTTTATCTGCCCTTACAGCAAATTGAAAGGCTATATAAAGGGTTTTGTTATTGCTGTGTTTTCATAAATATATAGTAAACATCATTCACAGTGGGAAACACAGCCCAGAATACAATTTCCATGCACAGCCATTCATGTGCCTCACACGGGAAGATGAAATGACCCAGAGATGAATAAAAAAATAATAGTATACAACTTTTAGCAGCCTGCAGTCCCCGACAGACACACACAGCTGAGAGGATAAGGATCATGATTTCATGGTACTGCTGATGAATGACAAGTGACTACAGCGTCGGGGAAATTTGCTTTCCTCCACGGCCAAACCATTCCAGTTAACACTTAGATTCCACATTTCCAGGAATTGCAAAAAAGCTCAACCGCTTCCTGCTGGAGAGCATGATAACCCCACGGAGTTGAATGGAATTATCATTTCAACTCGTCTTTATTTATGTAGGGATTGTTTTGTTTATCTTTTTCTTTCATTTTTTTCTTAATCCTCCCATGTGATTTCAGAGCAAGGGGTAGTATGGGAATCTAGGGTGGCGTCTATCCTGAGCTCCATCAGCTCTGTGGTAAAGAGGTGACTAGAGGTTGTTTCCAAATAAAAGGAGTTTGTATCTTACAAGGGATTTTCAATATGGAAGTTGTTCATGTCCATGGTGAAGGCAAGATTCTGTCTGTAATGCACCTGCTGCACAAGAATGAAGACCCACGTTTGATCCCCAGAACCCACAGAAAAACCCAAGCACTATTAGTGTGTGCTTTTAACTTCAACACTATGGAGCTAGAGATGGGTGTATCCCTGGACTTCACTGGCATACCAGACTAACCTAGTTGGAGAGCCCCAGTTCCCGATGACTTACTCATCTCCAAACACATGGAAAGGGTTGGTGAGATTACTTACAAGCAAAGGGACTTGCCATCAAGTCTGATGACCTGTGACCACCATGGTGAAAGAAGAGAACCGCCCTCTGATGTCCTTTGACCTCTGCATGTGCACCATGGCATTACACAAGCACATGCAATATATAAATGTTTTAAATTGATAAAATTTTAAAAATTTTACAAAACCACCACCATGGAAAATTGTTCCTAAGGAACAGCATCTAAGATTCACCTCTGGCTTCCACACATAACCCCCCCTGTACACATGAACATGCTCACCTAGATATGACCACACATCATTACATGCTCCAAGAACATTGGTAGATGCATAACAATTACAGAGAAATTTCCACTTTCCCTGGGGAGATCACTCCATGGGTAAGACTGCATGCTGAACAACATCAAGGACCTGAATTTGAATTCCAAAGCACCATGTAAGAAGCCAGGTGTATACACATGCCTGTCACCCCAGCATTGGAGAGAGGATACAGGAGGACTTCTAGGTATCTCTAGCTGCCATCATAGCTCCAGGTTTTTAAGAGATCTTACTTCAAGAGAATTAAGGCTTAAGGATGATAGGCTTGAGAACCTGACATATGGATGTGTGCATTCATGCACACACACACACACACACACACACACACACACACACACAGAGAGAGAGAGAGAGAGAGAGAGAGAGAGAGAGAGAGAGAGAGAGAGAGAGAGACATACAGACACAGAGACACACAGGCACAGACACACAAACAAACACACAGAGACACATAGGCATCCACAGACATACACGCATAGACACAGACACACACATAAACATACTCAGAGACACAGACACTCACACATACCACATACACACACATACATGTTGTGGATGGCCCTGGTGTTTTTCTTGTGAACCAATCACCTAATGAATAAAGGAGTCAATCACTGGGCAAGTAGGTGGGACTTCCAGGTTAGAGAGAAGAAAAGATAAAGCAGGAGAGAGAGGGCCTTTTTGGAACTGGACAGCAGAGGGATAAGATGTAGCTGCTAGAGTTTCCCGGTATCATGGCAGATCTGCAAAGACTTGCCACCATAGGAATCAGATTTAAATAAGGCTTACAAGATTAGGTTTTGAGTTGTTACACCAAGAGATTGAGTTACCATTGTTTCTGAACTAAATTTGTGTTGTGTTTTCCTTCACAAGGCGGCTCCTCTAGGTTCAAGAGAGAAAGGTATGGAGGCAAGGTGTGGGTTTGCTAGATGTGCACCACAAAGGCCGTGGGGATTTGAAGCACAGGGTTGGCATAGTAGCAACCCACCAGTGAGAAACTAGTGAGCTGGGTGGAGAGATTGAGGAGTTCTGAGTTAGAGTCTCCACGAGATAAAAACAGGTCAGCCACTGTCCACCAGTGCATGGCCAGCCAGGCACTAGGGCAGAGAGTTGGAGGCACAAGCGCAGAAATGTGCCCATTCATCTTTTTTAATATTTCCCACCACACATACATGCTCACACAACAAACATACACAAGCATTTGAACACATTCCACACATACAAAATCATGATAAAAAATCAGCACTTTTCTCTTCAAAAAATATTTCCAGTCTACATTTCAAAATGTATGTAACACATTTAAATTACACTGTTTTCTAATGTAATATAGGAATTTTGACATATATAGACTAAATATCTCTATATGTATATACCTGCATATACATGTGTATAAATATAAAGAGTGTCATATATTTATGTTAATATATGTCTCTTGAAGCAATATTTCTACTCCTTATCAAATTTTCTCCTGAATCATTAATAAATTTATGTATCTACCATTCCAGCCCTTCCTCCCTGTATGGAACCCCTGTATCTACATGGATGTGTAGATATCCATCCTCATACACTCATCCTATTCTCTGTTCATCTATATACTCACTCATACATCCATCACTCTGCATCCTGTGCCAAAATGATATGGTAGTTATTCCTGGCACAAGGGTCAAACAAATGACCTGATCATGAAAAGAACTGGACTTTGAAGTCAACCTTTAAATCTGATCACGAAACCTTTCCAAGCACTAGCTGTTGGTAACCTGGAAAACTCTCCTCAGAACTCAGTCTTCCCTCATGAAAAATGGGTATCCCAAGGACACATGCTTCAAAGAACCTCTAGAGGATTCAACTCGGACAGGCTGATCTTGGAGGTAGTACCATGGTGTTCAATGAAAATTGGCCAACCATGTCAGTTACAAGGGTCTGTCTACTGAGTAGGTAGTTAATGAGTTACAACAACGCCTGCTTTGCTCTTCAGTCAGCAGAAGAATCTGAAGCTTGACTCTGATAACTGATAGCTTCTTAGGAAAGTTCTTCAGTAATTCCAGAGAACTCCTTTCCCTTGCATAGGCCACTATCATTACCACGGACAGCATGTTGCTTGATGGTCATCGGTTGTAGTTTGAATAGGACATACCTCACACAAGCTCGTGTGTCAGCACCACCTCCTAGGAGCCATGTGTGCTATGGGGAAACATTGTGGAACCTTTAGGAAGCAGAGATTCACTGATGAGAGAATTTCACAGTTCATCTCACCTTTAAGTTCACTCTCTGCTACCTGACTGCAGATACAAAATGACTGACCAACCTTCTTGTTCCAACTGCCCTATCTTCCTGTCCATGATGGATGGTATCCCTATAAACAGTGAGCCAAAATAAACTCTCTCTCTCCTTTAAGTTGCTTTTGTGGGAGTATTTTATTGTAGTAACAGAAAAGTGGGGGCACCATCGTTATTTCTGACAGCAGACTTATATTACGGTAGGGGAATATATTAGAAATCTAAGTCACTGGACACAATTAAAATGGTGCTTTTCAAAGTGCAATTTCTGGGAATAGAGAGACAGTTCAGCAGTGAAGGGCACTCACTGCCCCTCCAGAAGACTAAATTAGGTTCCCAGCACCCAAACTGGGAGATTCACAACCACTTGCAACTCCAGTTCCAGAGAGGTAGATTGATGTCATCTTCTGGCCTCTAGGGGCGATGTAGGCATAAAGTGTACATCCACCCATCCAGTTATACATACTTGCATGTAAAGTGAGAATGTCTTTAAACGACAATCTATCTACCTTTCTTTAGCTATGCACATAAACACATGGTGTATATACGTGTTTTTTATATCAACCAAATACACATATTTGTATATAATTTTCATTGTAGCACTACATACCTATAACATCTACAGAATATAACTGGGTAATTCTGCTGTGTATTTAATTTCATTTACTTTACCTTAGAGTGACCAATCCTGGCCCCATTTTAAACCATTTCCTGAACCGACACAAGAATAGGTATCCCACAAAAGCCATTCAATGAACTGTATTAAAAAAGGACATTTGACGATAATGGATCCAACATGAGCCTTTTGACAGTTCCAAAATAGGATTTGCTCTTTGCTTTCTTTGTTCAATTGTGAGTTCACTGGGCCTGAAACTCACAAAACAATAATGGTTTCCACTTGCAGCCCAGATCCTACACTGCCTCAGGAGCTGGGTGGGAGCAAACTCAATGGTCCATTTCACCTATCTTAGCCTGAGTAGATTCAGCTGGGCAGACATGGCCCTTTCTCTTTTCCTATGTTAAAAAAAAATCTGTGATTTTTCCCCCTGTTTAAAAAAAAAAAGGATTCCTGATTGTAAGTTTGACTAAACACTTCAAAGCTTTTTTCACGTCAGTGGGCAGAGCAATTCTATCTGTGGTCCAAGGCCTGAGCGAAGGACAGTTTGGGTGTGAAGGCTAAGAGGACGCCTGGTCTGCAACTGCTATTTCTCATATCTATGGTTCCCATTCTTATTGTGTATTTAACATGCAAAGTATTGAATGTATAACCCCACAATGCCCTTGGGAAGACATTGTGGAAAATACAAAATCTTCCATCCATTCAAGAGTCTTTTTCATTCATTAGGTGAGGTCCACTGAGGCCCCACTCTTGTTTTTGAACACTTTGAGTATCTGTGTTTAATTGCAGCCTCATAAGATATCTCTTCTTGATTTTTCTTCTAAAGCAGAATAAAATGTGTCAAATTGGCACTTCTATTTAAAAATCAACTCAAATTGTTTTTCTTTTCATAGCATTTTTCTACATGCTAAAAATTCAACAGAGGAAAAAGATATGCATGGTCCCTCACATGGCCTGAAGGAAAGAAGATAAACAAACTGGTATGAGCAAAAATGAGGCAGGAATCAGCAGCTCCATGGCCACCCAACCTCGGACCACTTAGGCCTACCAAGACACCAGTGAGACTGGTTTCTTTATGGACTATGGAGAGCTGGGTCCAGGTGAATAATTTCTGCTATCCCAATACCAGTTAATAAAGTACCATATTGTTTCTAATGTAATATCTTATCTTGTGTACATGATTATGTGTACACAATCATGAGCGTTGGCACATATGTGTCAGAGTGTGCCCTTAGAGGTCAGGTGACAACCTTGAATGTGGTCCTTGCCTTTTACCCTGAGACAAATTCTCTTCTCCTTTGTTGTGTGAGTCAGGCTGGTTGGACATCTACTCAGCATTCTCCTGTCTCCACTCTTGTCATAGGATGCTAGATTGCCAACATGCATTACCACCTCTAGTTTTGGGAGGTTGGACTTCAGGTTCTCACACTTCCACAGCAAGCACCCCACCCACTGAATCATCAGCCTGCTATGGTAATTTTTATCCAGTGACCCTCAGTGACTTAGGATGCTGCTGCTGGTGATGTGATTGAGTAATAGAAGACCTCAGATCCTTCCAACCCCGGCATATGATTATATATTAACTCTTCAATTTATTTAAATCTTCTTTGTTTTTAAGATTTGTTTAAGATTTGTTTTATTTTTAATTTGTGTTAGAGAGAGAGAGAGAGAAAGGGGGAGAGAGGGCGAGAGAGAGAGGTGCCCGTGGGGGGCAGAAGAGGGTGTCAGATCACTTGGAGCTGGGGTTACAGGTAGTTGCAAGATACTCCATGAAAATGTTGGGAATTGTGTTGGAGTCCTCTGCAAGAGCAGTGTGTTCTTTCAACTGGTAAGCCACCTCTCCTACCTGAATTTTGTTTTGTTTTGTTCTGTTTTTGTTCGTGATATATCTCATGTAGCCCGTACTAGCTACTAGTAAAAGGTGACCTTGAACTCCTGCTCTTCCTGCCTTCCAGCCCTTGGGTGCTGGAGTTTAGTATGCATCACCACACCTGCTTTTGAATGCTTAACTGAAAAATAAAGCTGTAGATATCAGGATGCATGTTCTGTCAAATATGGTTAAGTCAAATGTCTTAGTCAACCATCCCCACACCGAGTGTCTTTTGTTTCAAAAATCTATTACAATGATGTCTAAACTCTTTTCTCCTTTGTACAGATAAAGATAGTCCAAGTTTTAATTACTCTGATCAAGGACCTAAAAGCACACACTTTAGAGCTGAAATCCTATCCTAGTCACTTAGAAGCTTGATGACCTTGGGTAACTTACTTCTCTGGACATCTGTTGCTAGTGCAAAGAAAAAGAAGAACTTGGCAATTCCAACCATCTAGTCTTGAAAACAGAATTAAATTTGAAAATATTTGCAACAGCACTGGGCAAGTATGAAGCATTATGTGTTTAAATAAATAAACCAAGATAGGTGTCAGAGGTTGAAAGATAAGGAGACAATGCCGGCATTTGAAACCAGACAGAAGAAAAACTAAGGCTCACAACACTGAGAACCACTCATTTATCCACCTTACGCTGTGAGAAGGGACCTCGCTGCCCAGCACGTGCCAGACTTAAGACTGAGAAAACCAGGGGCAGGGAAGTAAACATCCACCTCAACTACACTGAGATATATCTCATTTGTAAGGAGATATGTTCAAAGTAATGGTGGCCTGTGAGGAAATGGAGGCCTTTGTGTACTGCCCATACATATTCACAGAATCCAGAGGAGATTTTAAAACATTAATTGCTGGGATTCTCTGCCCCCTCAACTGGCTTGAGTCTATCAGTATCTCACCCTGACTCTGCCTAGGCACCATTCCACTCCAGCACTTACGTGGAAGTCCTTCCTGGTTGCCTTAGGAGAAGAGAGTGTTCTCGCAAGGCTTCTAGTCATTGAATGCCAGCAGTGACCTGTGCCCAAGCCTGACAACAACAGCCATCTCTCCACAGTGTTACTAAACATTCTGGCTGAGAGATAAAGCTGCTAGCCCAGGACATCCGCCGAGCACTCTTTTGAGCAGCTCTTTCCTGCCTTCTGATGAAGATATTTTAATTGTATCTTGGTATGTTGAATTTAAAAAAAAATTATAGAGTCTGATTATTTGAGTCACCCAGTCTGGAAAATGGTTGCCCCCATCTGTGAATTGGGAAGAGCAATATCCGTGGGGCACAACTACCCTGAGGACCATAGGAAACAGCCTTATGTCCTTAATCCACTGCCCAATGCCCAGAAGAAGGAAGCACAAGGCAGAAACTGGACAGTTCTGGTGGTCACTGGGCCCAGACAGGTACCCTTCTGGTCCTCACATTCTAATATGAACACAGACCTCTACCTATGCATCCCAATAACTGTGACAGCTGTGGGGATACCCTCACTACAGCAGCACAATTTTCCAACCAGCAGAGATTTCAATCTGAGAACAAGTACATGCATCAACAGCAAATGATGCAGAACGGTTGAGAGGAGTGAAGGGAGTGCTGCAGAGCATCATACACCATCCGTAAGGCATCATGTCCTTTCTTCACAACCAATAGCAGCAGAAAGAGCTGCTTGACTTTGGTAGCACTGGAGTGAGTTGACAGCATGAGACAGACGGTGCTGGAGGAGACTCCTCAGGATGTGTGGGTATGCACAATATTTGTGTGATGGCATACAGCAGGCTGGGAAGTTAAGCTCACTGGTGAAAATCTGCAGATGATCCAATGGGAACAGATTGGACTAAGCATTGCTCCAGAAGCATGCCCATTTTAAAGAAAAATAAGCTTTGGTAAATGAGACAAATATGAATCCAGAATGCTAGACTTCAATTCTGTAGAAACAGGAAGGTGAGACAAATCAAGAAAAGAAAAGAAACAGGACTAACATTGCCTAAGATATATTCATATGTAAAAATGAATGTCTATGAACTACATACACATAAATAAATCCACATGTCTGCCTACCTATCAATCTCATCACATCTTTGGAAACGTTGGGTATGCCTTTATATTTCTATCTGTTTGAAGAATCTCCTCTGGCCTCCAGTAGACCTGGCCATAGACTCACAGCTGATAAATGCCAATGAACTAATTACTATTCATTCCCCAATCCAGCTTAAAACTTAACCCAGGATTATTTCATGGCAACTACTTGATTGTCTCTAACATCCAGTGGACCCTATTCACATCTGTGACATCAAAGCATTTGTACAACACAAGTGGGGGTGGAATGGGAGGCCTTCATCACCTATTGGTTATGCAAGCACCTAACCAGAAAGAACACTTTGAAATTTTTATGGAGCAGGAAAAATTGGAAGCATACTAATCTAGGCAGCGAAATTGGGCTTTTTGTCATGTTTAATTGCTTGAATTCATAACCTAGTTCTACTGAATCAAAAGCAAGTTGTTACCGCTGACGTTAGCTGTTTGGGCCTTCCAGGCACACAAGCAAGAGAAAACCCTCACAACTTCTCACATCAACTTCAGACCAATTAAAAAAAATAGCCCCTGAAATTGTTTGGGACATCAGAGTTATTGAATAATTTAATTTGCAAGAATTTCCAATCCAAGTTCTGAGTGGGAACGCTGACTTTAAAAGGTTTATTTGCTTTGGTGTTGGTGGAAGCTGAGGGGTGCAACATGAATCCCTGTCTCCAAGGACTATGATTCTAGTTGGTTCTGTGTGACATAATTTAACTGCACCATGGTAAAACTCTCCTTTGTCATGTTCTCTCCTGTTTACTGTGTTTCACAAGAATGTTCTATGGAGTACAAAAATGTGAAGAAATAGGACAAATCCAGACAACTCATGAACACACACAAATCCTGAGAGTCCCTACACTCCCAAGTTTCCACTAAGAAACAAAATCAAGTCTAATGTACAGAACAACACCTAAGTAACTACCGTGAAATGTCCTCACCTTCCCTTTTGTATTCACTTTTGTATTTTTCAGAAAATCAGGACAAGATGGGAAATTAAGGTCTTAAAGGGGATATTTAATTCCACAGTAATTATTTCTTTTTAGAAACCGTATTTTCATATTTCCCATAAAATATACTCTGATCATAGTCTTTCTCCTCCACCATCCATTTACAAATCCTCCCCACATCCATACAAACCAAAATTCTTGTTCTTTTGCTTTCAAAGCGTCCCCTCAAATGGCTTTTGTGACAACTTCAGTATTAAACATGTAAAATTCAAAATATAGGAGCTAAAAATGAAGTTGATATTAATAATAGATTTTTACTATGTTCTTATTTTACCATTAGTAGTAGTACTGTGTATAAGAGACAGAGAGAGAGGGAGAGAGAGAGAGAGAGAGAGAGACAGACAGAGAGACAGAGAGACAGAGGTGGGAGAGACAGAGAGAGCACACATGTGGAGATCAGAGGACAGCTTTCAGTAGTCTCTTCTCTCCTTCAACATACGTGGGTCCCAGGAATTGAACTCAGGTCATAAGACTTGGTGGCAAGTTCCTTTATGCAATGCCATATCTCCACCTTCCAGTATCGAACCTTTGTTAGATCACACTTTTTTCTTACTTGGTAGAGCACTTTTGGCTTCTTAGCTCAAACCCCCTGAATCAATGCAGCTCAACAACATGAACTCTTTCTTTCATAGGCTATATTAGTGTGTACTTAGATGAAAAGGGTTATTTCAATCATATTTTCTTCTCTCAAGCAAAGACAATAAATGGATGGAGAATTTCTGAAAGTATACTGATGAATGTGAAACATCCCATTTATTATAAAACGTGACAATACCATGATCATCACAGAGATGTAGGCAACTGTTCAAACATACCTTTTTCCCTCACATCCTCTTTAACTTTTGTATCATGCTCTTCCTGGAGAGAAAGACAAGGCTCTAGAGCTCAAGTTGTGGTGGGTAATAATCAGTTAGCCCTCTGGAAGAGTGGAAAGAAACGCACTTGACTTTTGTCATGCACCGTTGTTGTTACAGTTAAACCTGTCCCTGTGTCGATGCCGACAGTTACATTTATCAGGTCCCAGGGAAGACAGATTAAAACATCCCTGCAGTAAAATGCAGTCAGGGAACAGAGAAAATAAAAGTTTGAATACAGAGTTACTGCTGCAACACTGCACTTATCTCAGTAAAGTCCTAAATGGTAGAAAATGTTTGCCGGCCACCCAGCCATCGCCTCGCAGGCTCTCTATGGGACCAGGGCCTTTTCCCAGAGTCAGGATGAGAAGAAATGAAGAGTAAAGTTCGCACATTCACTTTCTGTAGGGCCAGGATACAGGGGGAATCATCTGATGCTAAATGTCTCTTACATATGAGCAAAGTGTTCCAGGGGCAAAACCAAATCAGATTTGGAGTCTCCCTCAGGTGCTAAACATTTGTTAGACAATGTATAGAAGGAGCAACCTGAAAGGCTGCTCGGAGAAAGAAAGCAAACAAGGGCAGACAAATGCAAAGAATCATATGGATGCACAGTGAGGAGAGAAAGAAAGGAAGTTGAGGAAGGGGAGACCCTCTCATCTTCTAAGTCTTGACTGGATTCCTTCTTCCAAATCTTTGGCATGAATATGCTGGAATCAGTTGAGGTCACAGGGTTGGAGTGAGCAGAGAAGAACTGCAGAATTGGCTTCTTATAGGAACTTGCAAGCTCTGGGATCTCTCCACCGCCCGGTGGTAAGCAGCTGTGGCTGATGTAGATGACTGACTTGAACACAACCCTCTACAAACTTAATCACTGCCTATCTCCAACAAAACTCCCTGCCCTCCGGTGATACTCTCACCCGGTGAGCTATTGCCCATGTGGGTCAGAACTATGGGAATGTTAGAAAGGCTCGGAAGCCTATACGGCAGACCATTTGCTATGTAGCTACATAGGATGACCACACAATAATTTGTCTTATTTCCTCAAAACACACTACGCCCACACCTGAAAGGTTAAAATGTAAGCCCTGAGGAAATTCTGAGCTATCTCCTGACACTAGAAGTCAACCTCTATTGATGATATAATCATTTTACTAATGGGGTGCTGCCACAAAACTTTGGGCTCAGAATCCCCCCGAAGTGGGAGACAGGAAAATACAGCTCTCTTGTCAAAAGAAATACACAGAACCCTCAATTTCACCTGTCATCTGGGAGTAATGGCTAGAGGGATGGGCTAGAATCTTCACAGGTACTGTCTCTGTTCTAATGAGCGATGTGTACAACACTGTGTGTACATGTTCCCTCATTGGCTTTCCTAGGAATGACTGCTCTTCCATGAGATAGCACAGCTCAGGGTTTATTTATCTTTTTCAATAGAAAGCACGCGTTCGTTCAATAATGTTCGTGGAATGCCTCTTTCACCGGCATCTAGAAATCAGGAATGGTGTAAGAGCAGGATGCCAGCATGATGGGCAGGGTCGACCTGTCTCTGGCGACATGCAATGCTTCTGCATACGCACACACAGGCGCGTGCCAACTTTTCAAACGCGCGGCCCATCTGCCCATTCACAACCCCCGCCCCATCTTCTTTGCAAAATCCAGCCCTAGCCTGCGGGTCTTGTAACACCAGTCCTTAATAAACGCTTATTCATCTCTGGGAATAAAGTTCAACAGAGCCGATGGCTATTTCCGGGGAAGTTCCCCGCGAACTTCCACTTGGCAAAAGCAAATCGATCCACCCTCTGGTACCCTAGCCCGTCTAAGCTCCCCGGGTATTGAGGGACCCTTGGGGAGCCCAGGGCGAATCCCAGATCGTATCCCATAAGACTCCGTAGCTGAACTTACCTATCCTGTGTAATTCACTCGCTGTACACACAAATGCGTCCTGCCATTGCCTCTCAAGGCTCCCTGAGCTCCATCCACCTCCAGGATTCTGATCTGCGGCCCCAGAGGTGCACACGCCCGCCCGCCACCTTCTCTGAGCTAACGTTGGACAGCGGCTGGCGGCGGCTCGCCTGCCACAGGCAGCCCCGAATGTCAATTCGCACACTCCTCCCCCTGCTGCCCGCCCCCGTCCCTGCGCGCCCTCCTCCCAAGCATTCGTCCAGCGGGCTTCGGGATGCTCGGATGCTGGTGCCAGCGCTGCCTCCCCTCCCTCCTATCCAGTCTCTTGCTCCCCCTCCCACAGTGTCTCCATGCCTCCCTCGCTCGCCTTACCTGAAGGGCATCTCCCACGACTGCAATTAGCTGCCAGGATTTCATCGCCCGCCGCAAAAACGCCTCCTGCTCCCTCTCTTGCTATATCGCATTGGGAGAAACGCAAGGCGGGAGAAGTGCCGGGGCAGCAGCAGCGAATGGTACCCACGTGCTAGCAATGCCAATGATTCCAGCTCTTCTCTGCTGGGCTGGCCGCGCCTTCATCTGCCTAGGCTGTTTTGCTCCAGCCACCAGCAGGTGTTCAAGGCCTCGAACAAGCGAGAGGGCAAGAGATCCAGCAGACACCAGAGCGCAGGAGCGAGCGCGAGGTGCAGGGAGGTAATCAAAGCTCCAGGAACACACAAAGACAAGCCTACTGCCGTGCGGTGCTGACAGCTAAATGATGGACAGACGAACTGGACGCCTGGTTTTTATTTTAATTTTTGCAAAGTCTAGCAACTGAGGGAAGAACTGCAAGCCACCCCCCTTTGCCAAGCACTTGGAAAGTGTAGAAACTGATGGCACAATCTCACCACCCTTCTCCAGTACGTGTCTCTTCCCTTGTTCTTTCAAGCATTAAATATGTACCACATGACAGAATAGGGCACCTTGCACGGTCCCCAGAGTCCTCACTTGACAACCAATTTTAACTCGGGAGCAATGAGATGTCCAAGGCAGGATATCAGCGCTGGCAATTACTTACGCTACTCCCTGCATTATTCAAAATGTCCATAGCCAGTATTTATGATTTCCAATCTGCGAGTTCACGGAGGAATTCCAGGAGGCTGGGAGACCCCTCGTCTACCTCCCCACAGTCCATGGCCTGCCTCCATATCCCCGACGAGGTAACTATACTCCATTTAGGGGTTGACTTCTTGGCATCTCAAATCTCCCAGCTCTTGTGCTAAATGAGAAAACGCTGAACTTTGCTCTTGCTTTGAGGGGCTGAATACTTTTGGTTGAAGTTAAAGATAGGCTTTGAATGGATTTGCCTCCAGTAACATTAGCGTACAGGCAGATGACCTACTCCCCTCCCCAAAGCCCTCACAAATCCCTACTACCCCACACTGTCTTCTTATCTCTCTGTCTCTCCCCGTCTCTGTCTCTGTCTCTGTCTCTCTCTGTCTCTCTCTGTCTCTCTCCTCTCTCCCATGTTTGTGTGATAATATCAGTCAAGTATCAATTACATATGAGTTGCTCAAGTTCCTAATTTCCACCACAAGAAAAAGATTTTATGTAGGTCTAAACCTTCATTTATGGAAGCCGGGCTTTTGAATATAAAACAATTAATGTTCTTATTTGAATGTAATAATTCTACATATACAATTTACCTGTAAAAATGAGTGTGCATGTGTGTATGTGTGAGTATGTGTGTGCATGGGTGTGGATGTATGTATGTGTGCATGTGTGTGTATATGTGTGTGCGTGTGTGTGTATGTGTGTGTATGTGTGTGCATGTGTGTGTGCATGTGTGTGTGTATGTGTGTGTGCATGTGTGTGTATGTGTGTGCAGGTATGTGTGCAGGTGTGTGTATGTGTGTGTGCATGTGTGTGTATGTG
>JADRCD010146749.1:0-12349 GCA_019843815.1 Montemys delectorum | reverse complement strand
CGTTCCCTTGTCCAGGGCTCAGGTTCCCATTGCACGGACAGGAAGGTAGGACTGTCCCCCTTCCTGGCCCCTCGATTGCCTTCTCCCCCGGCAAGGAGTGGCTTGATCAGAGCCCTAGGGACAGTTAACATTTGGAGCAGCCTAAAATCCTTCTTGGTCCACTCCAGGATACCGTCCAGGCAGTCTAAGATGTTACTGTTCCATACTGACTTCCCTCCTTAAGTTACAGTGAGGGGGGAGATGTCAGGGACAGAGTGTCCCTGTTGTTCCCCAGTCCCTGAGAATTTGACCTTATCTGAGTAACAGTCTATTCTCGGAGGAACCATGGAGTGTTCTCGGAAAAACCATAAAATATTTTGTCAACGCTTCCGCTCCAGCCAGGAGTGAAGCCAGGTACACACACCCGCCCACTTCCTCTTAACGCTTCCTTGCTCTGCAAGTATAATTACCCTGCCCTTCTGAAGTAAAGTTAGACCTTGACAACCATTTCTGCTTGGTCTCGTTCCTTTCTCTCGCCCGTTTCTCTTTCAGGCTCGGTCCCCTTCGGACCCTGATTAATTACTTGCCCCGCGGGACGGGGCAGTAAAGTAAAATGTCAAAACCGTTTTGATTTCCATTGTCCTACTTGCTAGGGGCAGTTGACATTGTTTGAAACGTTTCTTGACCATTTTCATTTCATCTTTGAGAATCTCTATTGAAATTTCTAACACATCTTTTTAAATGGATTGTTTGTTTTCCTTTTCTTTTTTCTTGATTATGAGAGTTTTTTGTTTTTGTTTTTCTTTGTTTGTATATCTTTTTGAGTTCTTATTTATTAGGAATATAAGTTATGTTGAACTTCTGCTTATCAGTGCCTTGTTCCTTATGTTTCATCTTTGGTAATTTTGCCCATTATTGTCAACTTATTTTATCAAAATTTGTGTGTGTGTGTGTGTTGTGTGTGTGTGTGTGTGTGTGTGTGTGTGTGTATTATTTTTGTTGCTAAGGGTTTAGATAGCTTCTCACTATGTTGTAAAAATTGGTCTTGAATTCATGAGCTCTCTAATTCATCCTACATGGCATTGTAATTTCAGGTTTGTATTATCACCCTAGCTTTCACTGTTGGGCTTTAAGAATTATTTATATATCATTGGTGTTGAATCTGATTGTATCTATGGTTGGTAAAGGCTTTCTTCTATTTTGTGTGTTGTCTTTGCACAGCTTATTGTGTCTTTTGGTAGCCAGATGGTTATGTATATGCTAACCTACCGTTGTCTTTCTTTGTGATTCCCACCAGAGTGAGTGTTATAGGAAAAACATCTCTGTGATAGACGAGGCTACATACTGGAAGATTCCTATATTTAACACCTATCCTCACCTCTTGAAATACTTAACAAAATCTCAAGAGCCTCTGACTTTCTTTTCTATGGTTGTTCAACCCTCACACCTGCTGCTTCTGTTTTCTGCCACCTCATTACCCTCTGGTGCTTTCGTAGATTATTGTTATAATATAGATCTGACCAGAATGTTTGTGTATTGTTCATTAAAGTTAAAGTCAGTTAAGTCATTCTGATTTAAGTTTGTGTTCCATATGTCCATCTTGAATTTTACCCATTTGAGAATGGCAACAAAGGTAACAAAAATTTCAGTCTTTCTCAAACAGTTGTGTCTTTCTGATCAGAAAGACTGTAGGGGACAACATGGTACTTCAGTGTCTATCAGAAACTAATTGTGTATTTTAAGTATATTAGGTACAGCAGAGTTTAGGACTCACTGTGCTCGAGGTAGTTTTGTTGACATTCATTTGCTCATTCCTGGAATACAGTTAAAGTAAATAATGATGGCAAAGAGGAAATTAGAAAGAGAACCAGATTTTTGTACAATTTTCAACAATAGAGTAATCCCCACTCCCTTATTGTGGTGTTCATGATTCTCTAGAGGGAAGGAGAACCAGAAAATGAGTCATGCTGAGTAACTCTTCTCACATAAATAGCTGGTGCTATCTATCTCCCCCATCCCAATGAACTGCCAGAGAATACTAATGACTGAGAGCCCTGTATCATTGATCTTCATCAGGCAAGTGTATTATCCTGAGCTCAGAGCTTCTGGAGCTGGCCCTCTCTCTCGATGCCTCTGCTTCCATGGTCTCTAGCCTGCATCTTTTATTTTAACCTTTGGGTCATTAATCAAGGCAGTGAACTTGACTATGAAAATCTAACTTCTGTGGGTAAATGAAATTGAAATCTAAAGAAGCACAGCTCCCAGAAGACAGAGACTATGACATTTTTGGAGGATGTCTGAGCAGAAGTCTTGCAGGAGCAATGCTTTCACTGCAAGGTAAAAGCATCAAACGTCTGCGGAGCAAGCAGCTTCATGCTGCACACAGGGTGGGGTTTATAAAATTAGTGTTGGTTGGAAATGTCTCTTATTATCTGACTTTAAAGAATGACTGATTATAATAATCTTTCCTCATTTTAGTAGCAGGATCCCGTTGTGTGAACTACAGTGACAGGGTTCTGGCAGCTATAGATTTTAAACTTAAAGATGCCCAACTAATTCCAGACAGTGTCAGGGACTTTCCAGAGGGGACTGGGAGGAATTTGCCTCCTGAAATCCTGTCATCCAACAAATTTTCCCAAAGGAGCTGACTACAAAAGAACTTATTTGCTGTCTAAACATGCTTTCTTATGACTTCTTGGTCCATCCTGCAAGAAGAAAACTGCTGTAAATTTTTCTTATGATGAAACTCTGGAGCCACCAGTGATGTTGAGTAATTTTTAATTTGTCTTTGTTTCATTTTAACCTCAATACATCTGCTGTCCGAAATCCTTATTTTATAGAATTTCCTGTGAAGATTGATGGAGGTAACATGCACAGAATTTCCTATGCAATGTCAAAAACTGGAGTATGTGGTTCTGTCAGTGACCTGGAGGGCTAGAGAATATTCAAGCATCCAAAGTGAGAGCTTCTACAGTCTTCCAAATCACAGATGGCACAGAGTGCCCAACGTCAGCAGAACTCTCGCATTTACAGTGTCCTGAATGAGCCAGCTTCTTACATTGTGTATTTGTGTGACATTTATAGCATTATTAATAGAAAGCAATTAACATAAATCCTTCTCAGTGATCAAAGTTATACCTATTAAAATCCTTTGTTAGAAAACCTAAGATTGAAGAGGTTGTATGAGCTATCCTAAAATGCAGTTTGATAGATCATCTATAAGATAGAAACTTCCTTTAAAATAATTTGATGCTCATTGAATGGCACACTAAATAGGGGCTATCAAGTGTCAATCTGCATTCCTGAAAATGGTGCTACCATATATTTGCCATAAATTATGTCTGTCTATCTATCTATCTATCTATCTATCTATCTATCTATCTATCTATCTATCGATCTATAACAAATCCAGATTTATATTCTTGAGTGTGATTTTTCCCAGGTTTTTTTCCCAGAGCCCATTGTGGACAAGACTTTCTTTCATTGTATGGCCTTGCCATCCGTTAGTGAAATTATTTATGCGTTTGTGAAATTTCTGCTCATTCTCATTTGTTTACATATTGTTTTTATGATTTTGAGGTAGCATATTATTCTTGGTAGTAATAAAATATGTTATAAAATTAGGAAGAGTGTGGCCTCTATGTTTGCTTTTTCTTTTTCAAAGTTAATTTTATGATTTAGATTCCTTTGAGGTTCACTTATATTTTATTTTTATGTGCAAAATAAATTACTAGGATTTGTATGGAAATTTTATTACCTAAAATTTTACTTACTTTGAATACTATATCCACTCTTAGAGTATTAACAGTTTAAATTCACAAGCACAGACTATTTTCTATGCATGACCTCTTTAATTTTTCATATTTATTTTTGTAGTTCTCAGTATATGAGTCTATCTACTTGGTTACAGCTTTTCTCTCCAAAATTATTCCTTTTTTGAGGATTCTTTGAAGGCTTAGTTTATTAATTACCCCTTTAAGTATTGTTATTATAAAATGTTGTTGAATATGCCTAGTGTTCTTTCTATGTTAACTGAGATGATCATTTGACTTTTGTTCTCAGTTCTTTTCATTGGATATATTAATTGATTGATTTTTATACATTAAAAAACAAAGAAACAGCTGGGTGGTAGTAGTGCGCACCTTTAATCCCAACACTTGAGAGGCAGAGGCAGGTGGATTTCTAAGTTCGAGGCCAATCTGGTCTACAGAGTGAGTACCAGGACAGCCAGGGCTACACAGAGAAACCCTGGCTCCAAAACATAAAAACAAAACAAAACAAAAATACAAACAGCAAAGCCTCTTACTATCCATTCCGTGCAGGGTTAAATCTTACACAGTTGTGATATATTTTAGGATATGGAGTTTCATTTATGAGCAGTTTTTTGAAGATTTGTGCAGTGTTATTCATTAGGTATTTTGGCTTGTCATTTTTAAATCTTATGGAATTTTTGGTTAGTTTTGTCTATTGTATAAGGCTGGATTCAAATAATGGGCATGGGGTTTGTGTCAACTCTCTGAATTTTCTCCTGTTGTGTAGTGAAGTCATGTGATCCTGGCATCCCTTTTTTGAGCAGTTACTGACTACAGACAAGGTCAATCTTTTGTTTAAAAGTGAGTCTGGAGGTTTAATTTTTTTCCTGATTTGGTCTTGTTTATTATCTTTATCCAACACTATTTTTTAAAGTGTTTAATCAATATTTTTGACTCTGTTATGGGAAGTGTATTAAGTTTATGTAAGGGAGAAAGAATTCCATCAGGAACAATGTCAAAGAATGTCTCTGAGTATAAAGGACTAGGTTAACTTTAATTTTCATTATTAAGTGAACAAATTCTAAACATTCTTACTGTGAGCAATATGTAAAACTATAATCATTCCTTTCTGTTTAAGTTTAATGGAAGGGACCTACCCATATATAACATTTTTTTTATTTAACATGAATTTTAACTCAATATTGCAGAGTCACTTAACATTGTATAGGTTCAATAAAATTGTGATATATTATGTTTATCTTTTATCACCAACAGTCACACACACACACACACACACACACACACACACACATACACAATTCAGGTCACATTCTATTTATGTTCTAAAGCTGTATTCCTGTAATACACACTCTCTCAAGATCAGAATAATCTTTTTACTGTATTGTCTTATATTTTAATTACAAATTCTGTCTGAGCATAGAGTAGTTTGGACAGATTTGTATAAATCTCATTTCTTCTTCACAATCTGCTTGATTAACTTATCATGAGGTACAACCAATTATTCTGTCTTCTCCCAAGTTATTTCATAGTTGCATAATGTACAACTATATATCACCTGCTCACTCTTCTGCACAGAGATGCACCTGCAGCTTTCTCCTTCTGTAATGGCATAGAAACATCTTTCTTACTGAAAGACCCCCAGAGTAGAGGAGACTCTCACTCAAGTCTCGAGACGACACGACCACCCAATAACTCACGAGAGACCAATCTTGCTGCAATCACATGAGGTTTATTCAGGCCAGATCTGGGGTCGAACTCATAGCCTAACAGGCCAGTGGAGTTCGACCATGAGCACGAGGAGTAAGGGGTATTTAAAGGGAAAAAACCACAAACTGGGGGTGGGGAAGGTAAGGGGTTTACCAATGAAACATAACAAGAGAACAGTGGAAAATTCTAAAGAGACCCAGCCTCCAGTTGAGTCAGGGTCATAAGGAAAACATCCTACACACTCATTATGCACAAGAATGTGGTTTGGTCTATACTATTCACTTTATGGCTGACCATTCCCTAGAACCATCAGGATGGCTGGCTCATATCCTGTCTTTTTGTTGTTGGACCTAGCTAGGCAGTTGGGCTTTGTGGCCAAAAGGTTCCTGGAACTGACCAGCCCACATTCCTGGCTTCTTACTTTCTATGCCCTTTTAAGTAAAGGTTATACAGTATACTTGTCTACTAATGTATCTCCACTAACATGCTTTTTCTAAATTTCTAAATCTCCCAGTCTTTCATTACCACCATCCTAGATGTGAAATATCTGGTGATGGCTTGTCGCCTACTTCTGCAAAGACTTTTGCAAACTCTTCAAAGGGCCTTTTTATAAGGACACTGGGATGGACTCATGACAATCACTCTATTGACTGAGCTATCTCTATAGTTCAGATTGGAACACTTTTAAAAAAATTAAAGACGACATGATTAATAATGAAGTCAATACAATGGACAAAATCTTAAACTTCTCTTAGCAAATGTGGAGGTATAGATATACTATGTAAAACTTAAAGATTGCTTTGAGCTACTGATTTATTATTGAGTCTATAACTACTTTCCAAAGCCTTTCTAATGAAAGTGGATGCAGGATGGATTCAGGGATTGTATGGATGTCAGTGGGGAGACCTCTTCAGTCATGATGCAAGACAATTTTTAGGTCTCCTGTCTTCTCTATGCTGGTCCTTTATTCTCCTTCCTTTTTGGCATCTACATGGGCTCTGCTTACCTCCTTATTTTGAAATCACTGCAAGAGTTTGTGCTTGACACATGCACAGTTGCCAAGCTTCCACATTTGTATGTGATATTTGAGGGCAAGCATAAGCCAAATTGCTTGCTTATATATCTTCACAAGTATTTATTATCTGATCTCCCTGATTAGCATTGAACAGAGATCAACAGAGATATTGGATACAATGGATTAGTTAGATAAACCTGACTTCTTTATAGGGTAGTTTATCATTTTTCCCAGCTAGACTGCAACATTTTAAAGGGCACAAGTCTCTTTCCACTTCTTAATATATTATTCTCAAAACTCTATGCTTTTCTCAAGTCTTTCACAAGAGCAAGTAGAACACCTTCCCCATACAAAACAAACTAGGTAATTTTTCATGACTAATCAAGACACTGATACAATTTCACTTCTCAAAAGCCAATGAATACCCCACAAAGGGGATTTACATTATTATGTCTTTATTTGGTGCAACAAAAGGATGCACCAAAGTAGAGGATATTCTACTGAATCAAGCTTGTGACTCAGAGCCAGCCTTCAATTGGAAGCAGCTCTCCCACCTGGGGTGAGCCAAACAAAAGGCCCTTTGTCTGCCGCTCTCTGTTAGGAGCCATCTCCTATCGAGCTAAGAAAATGCCCCTGACTGACAGGTTGCTGCAATGTTCACATTCCGAGAAGACCCTGGTGCCTAGAGACTTGCTTTCATTTTGTGAAATGTATATATATACATATGTATATATATATACACACATCACACATTTATGTATATATATACATTTATGTATATATACATATATACATATATATATGTGTGTGTGTATACACACACACACACACACACACACACACACACACACAAAATCCGACTTGGCCCAATTTTTTCTCTGGCAACCTCGAACCCCTATATTTCTTCCTAGGCTCCTGCTTTGCTTCCAGGAGAATCCAGTTCATGTGACTGTGGGCAGTTACAAAAATGCATTTGTATTGTATCAATTTCTCTTATTTACAATGGTTATTTAGAGATACAAATCTTTATCATATGTGTATACTTGTGACTGATTTCCTTGTTATCCTTTAACATGGAGTTGGAAGGTGGATAAGCATTGATTTCCTAGTTTCACATGAAAAGACCTACAGTGATTATCCAAAGTAGACACATAGGGTGGCACTTCAGATGAAATGCAGCAGAGCAATGGCTCTGTGGCTTTCTCCATTCTTCTTGGGAGACCATGCCTTTTGTTTTATCCTCTACAATCTTACCCAATACATTTATAAGTAATTATGTAGGGGTCAACAAGAGAATTTTAGTTTCTTGCCTCTTCCCCTTGGTGATGCCATGCAGACAGCTCTGAGAACTAGGACAACTCAACACTGTGGCTGACTCCATCTAATCTCAGAACTCCTCATGAGAAGTTGCTAAACAATGCCAGAACCTTTGCTCACTTGTTGGTGGAACAGTTGGTGTCTAATTTCCAATACACATTTATGTCATCCTGTCACCTGGATTTAAATAGTTTTAAACAGTCCTAAAAGTGTTAAATAGTCCTAAAGTCTAGGGGGGATTTTATATTTCAGTGTAGTCATTTTCAACTAGATTAAACACATGGTCACAGATGTTGATGAAATGACCAGGTTTTTAGGAAGATATCCAGATCTTGTGCTCAAATTTTCAACACACACACACACACACACACACACACACACACACACACACACACCTATGGGCATGCCTTCATTTCAGGCTAGACAAGAGACCCATAGCACCTATTTGTCCCAGTTCCTCAGAGAATGACAAACCAGATTAAATCAGAGCAGATATTTGAGTTCCTACACTCTCAAGTAGTATGTAGGATAGTTTTCAGCATTATGACCACTAGTCAGTTTGATTTTTCTGTGTTCCATGACAGAAGTAAGTAATGTCTTGGATAATCAAACCCTATTATTAGGTTGTATAGAGTAACCAGTAACCTTGTCAATAAGTTGTGATGTTCAGCATAGGCATATGGAACTGCTTTGAGCAATGACTCAGCAAATTGAAATCTATTTATTCAGATTAAAAGGCACATATCTAAATCTTGAAATCTAATATCCATATATAAGAGAAAGCAGACAATGTGTATCTTTCTAGGTCTTGGTTAGCTCACTCAAGAAAATTGTTTCTAGCTCTATTTATTTGTCTACAAATTTTAATTTTCATATTTCATAAGAGCTAGATATTATTCCATTATATGTGTCTCATGTTCATGATTTATTCCTCAGTTGATATCCGTCTAGGCTGTTTCTAACTCCTGGATATTACGAATACAGCACTAATGTACATGAATGAAAAGTACCTTTCTATTAAGATGTAGAGTCTTAGGTATATGCCCAAGAAAGGTGTAATTGGATCTTGCTATAGATTGATTTTGAACTTTTAGAGGAACTTCCACACTGATTTTCTCAGTGTACAAATTAAATAGAAACTTAAGGTTTCTTTGAAAAGTCAGTTGGATGGTGTTTTGCTGGGGCAAACATGTGAAGGAATGTTTCATTAAAGTGGATACGGGTGTGAAAGGCTAAGGCAAACTTGTGGAGGAAAGCTTTACT
Organism: Montemys delectorum; assembly: GCA_019843815.1. Classification (NCBI taxonomy): domain Eukaryota; kingdom Metazoa; phylum Chordata; class Mammalia; order Rodentia; family Muridae; genus Montemys; species Montemys delectorum. The sequence continues at coordinate 3,295 of JADRCD010146749.1, read as the reverse complement.
GAAGCAGACACAGAAGAGAGGGCGTTCTACTGAATCATGAACATGAAAGGACAGGTGATGAAGGATTCTTTGCTAACAACAGACATGTATTGGTCTGGATTACATTGAGTACTTGAGTATTTGTTAGGACTATGTGGATTTGGGCTGATTGGATACAGGTGCTGAAGCAAGACCCCAGCTGAGGCAAGGCACATGGAGGGGTGCATTATGTTTGAATGGTATAAACAGGACTCCACAGAATGCTGGAAAGAGAGCTTGTCTTGTTGGTATAGCTAGCTGTGCAACATTTATGGGTCTCCAGTCTTTGCTGACCTTTGCTTCCCTGAGAGAGGCACAGCTAAGAACTTCTGGTGTTTCTGTTGGTCCCTCCTACTGACTCGAGCTAAGGCTGAGGGCTGGCTGTCTCTGTTAGGTAATGTCACCACTGTGGCTAACCCAACTCTACCTAACTGGACTGCTGGTGTATCCTTGAAGTGTTTGCACGTGGATAGAGCTTCCTCTGCTAACCTGTGAACTGCACTGCTGACTTGAAGACAACACAGATGGGAGTGGCTCCAAAGAATCTTTCTAAACAGGTCCATTTCCCCCATATCCCTTTTTTTCTACTGCCTCTGGTGGGTGGTGGGCTATGAGGGAGGTTAAAGTGTTTAAGAACCATCATTAAAAATAATGTTTGAAAAAAAATTAAGGTTACATACAAGTTTTCAATCCCACCTTGAATGAATAGTTTTCTTCTTTCCCTGCATCCTTGCCTGTATGCACTGTTATTTGTTTCTTTCATCTTTCCCATTATTGGGTAAGATTAAATCTCAAAGAGCTTTTATATTGTATTTCCTTAATGACTAAGAATTTTAAACTAAAAGTGTTCCTTATCCATTTGTTTTTCATCTCTTGTAAATTCTCTGTTCAGTTCTTTATTACATTTTTAATTGGAGTATTTGTTTTCTTGATGTTCAATATTTTTGTTCTTTATATATTCTAGATATAGCCTCGATCACTGATTTACTTAATAAATATTTTATTCTATATGTTCTCTATCAGATATATATTACCATTCAGTAGGTTAGTGCTTTGCTTGGATCAGTGTCTTTTGTTCTGCAAAACCTTATTAATTTCATGAGATCCAATTTATTGGTTATGTGTCTTAGTGCCTGTGCTTTTAATGTTCTGTTCAGAAAAGCCTCTCTCTCTTATGCCTATAAATTTAAGCCTATTCCCTACATTCTCTTCTATGTCAGGAGTCTCTTTTGTGTCAGGGATTAATTACACTTAGAGAAAAGTTTTGTACAGGGTGATAGACATGTAAGTATTTTCATTCTTTTACATGTCGCTATCCAGTTTGACCAGCAGCCTTTATGGAAGATGCTCCATTTCTTCAGAATGTTATCCTTTGCTTCTTTGTCAGTCACCAGTTGTTTCTTGGTGTGTAGAATTAAGTTTGAGTCTTCAGTTCAATTTCATTCATCAATGTGTCTGTTTTTCCGCTTTTACAATGTTATTTTTATTACTATAGGTCTATAATATAACTTAAAATATGGGATTTTGATACCTCCAGCAATCCTTTAATTATTCAGTGTTGTTTTGGATACTCTGAATTTGTGTGTGTGTGTGTGTGTGTGTGTGCTTACATTTAAAGTTGAAGACTGTTTTGTGGTTGTTGTTGTCATGGGTTTTTTTAGGGAGGGGTTTAATTTCTTTGAAAAATTATGTGGATATTTTGATGGGGATTGTGTTGATTTTGGTAGGATGGCCATTTTTATCATATTAATCCTACCTACCCGTGAAAGAGGTATTTCCATCATCTGCTGTCTTTTTTAATTTCTTTCTTCAGTGTCTTAACGTTGCTATCATATAAACCTTTAATTTCCTTGTTCAAAGTTACCCTAAGATATATTTTTGAGGCAATTGTAAAAGGCATTATTTCTCTGATTTCTTCCTCTCTCTGATTTCTTCCTCAGACTGGCTGTTACTTGTATACAGGAAGGCTACTTAGTCCTGTGCTGAGACCGTGGGCTGGTTGCCCCTTTCCATTGGCCAGAGCCTTCACACTCTCTTTGTCTTAACACTCTTTGGAGTTCCTGGAGCCCTCCAGGTCCACCATGGAGCTGTATGCTGATGGTAGTGTGGCTCATGTGTGTAGCATTTGTGCTTTGTTTGCCAGTTTGCTGCTGTGGTGAGTTGCATGTGTATGGTGCTGTCTCAGCTTTGCTATTGGAAGGTCTGCAGATGTGAAACAAAGGGGTGGAGGTTGTTAGGTAGACCCTTCATAGAGTTAGGGCAATTTGAAATTTCATATTGTTTGCAATTTGGAAGTGTGAGCATTGTGGTAGACCTGGGTTTTCTAACTCTTTTTTTTTTAAAAGTTGTTCCTGATAGTAGGTACCAACCTGGATTTTGGACCTGGATTCCCATGTAAGCTTCTGCTATGGATGCCCAAGCCTAGATGTGCAGAATCTTACTTTTAACCCTAAACATTCCCCCGGATCCCAACAGGCAGGGGCTGAAGTATATTACAATAGGTACCTTTGATGAGTATAGGTAACCTCAATCCCAGGGCTCACATTTCTTACTTTCCTCAACTTTGAATATCATATTCCCTACGCAGGTTACATAATAGCACAATTAAATATGAATATTTCTGAGTTTTATAATAAGAATGTGTTTTTGTCTACCTTAGATACTAAGGAACCAAAGTTGCAGAATTTTCCTGAATATAACATTTGATTTTTCTCATACTCTGTTTATTAAGAATATGTATAATAGCACATGGAAGAATGCTAATTGTCACAAAGAATAGATCCATTTGAGTTTTCACTGTGCTTCAAGGAAACTGGCTCAATTATTAGGCAGCCAGAGTTGATGGCTTTTCTCCTCTTGCTGAACTGAAACTGCCCTGTGGTTTCATGAACTGGGTTCTCTCAGGAGAAGGACGACAGGACTTGAAATATAGGGTTAGAAATGCAAGAGAAAACACAAAGCCAAGATGCATCCCAATCAAGGCTTCAACTTTACTTAGAATATCCAGAATATTTATAGGTACACAGAAAAATCGAAACCGAATCTCTAGGTTACACGATATTTGCATAACATAAACACTACAGAAAAGGTCAGGTGCCAAAGTCCCCAGCAACTCAGAAGGGCTTCGAGTGGTAGGCATGTTCATATCTCGGTGTGAACTCCCAGGCAGATACTTCAAGGAAGAACTGACAGTCTGCAGAGAGCTTTTGTCTTAGCTCCGCAGGTGGTAGCCTCTGAGCAGAGACTGCCAGCGTCCTATGGCTGAACTCAAGGGGGG
>JADRCD010146748.1:0-10224 GCA_019843815.1 Montemys delectorum | reverse complement strand
GAGAGAGAGAGAGAGAGAGAGAGAGAGAGAGAGAGTATGTGTATGTGACAGTATGCAGAAGAAGGCATTGGAGATTTGAGATTCGAGCCTCTACCTTCCTGGCTGGCTCACCCGCAGTCCCCCGGACTCCAGCCTGGTCCACGCAGGCCTGAGCTCTGGCGTGCTGCTCAGAAGAGGTGGCTGCTTTAGACTCAGTGTGCTTCAGGTGGCCTCATGCACTCTGACTGTTGAGCTGCCAGATTTTTCTTTTCTCTTTTGTAATGACTGTAAAAGTCTGATGCCATTTTTGAGAAATACATTCAGCTTGTGTTGCATCTGTTATTTTTTCTTCACTGATGCCTGCTGACCTGTACCAGGACCCTGTTTCCCCACCAGTTGAGGGAGGCCCTACTGGCTGGCCCGTGGCATTCCTCTACTACCCATTTTTTTTTTAATTCCTCCACCCTCTGCAAGCCCCTTCACAAGTCTTAGCTATTTTCCTGGAGGAATGACTTGCATTTCAATTTCTGATGGGTCTATTTCCTTTGTCATCCTGCTTAGACTAGTCTGTTTGGGTTCCTATTGACTTTAATGAGAGGACACAGTAGTCCTAAGTGACACCCTGATGAATCTCCTATACTCCAGATATAATCCTTATCTCCACTGTGGAGAGGCAATCCAATTTCCTCATGGTAATCTGGATCTATCTCCTCTCTTAACAGTCTTATTCCCTTCTTATCCTGTTGGTTTAAGGGCATTAGAAGCCCATAATGACTAGAGCTTTCAAGTCAATGGAATGCTTGTTTTGGCTCCTGACAGGAAAACTCCCATTCTGGAACTAAAACTTCTAGGCTAGCAGAATTTAGGATTGCAGGAACAGGAAGAAAATTTTCCTAGTGGGTCACTAGGAATGATAGTAAGTGGAACTATATGGGAGAAACTGTGCCACATATCAGACCCTGATTCCCAGAGTATACTACCCTCTGTAGAACTCTGATCCAGCCCTCCATGCCACAGCCACATAATTTCGTGCTGTAACTGTGTCTTCAAAAGGCCATTTCATTTTTCTATTACGCAAACTGCTTCAGGATGGTGTGAAGCATGGTAATACCCAGGGATCTCGTGATCATGGGCCCTCTGTCACACTTCTCTGGTGGTGAAATGAGTACCTTGGTCAGAAGCATTATGAGTGAAATACCACCAAAGTAGATAAGACATTCTTTTAAGTTCACACATGATAGAAGAGCCTGCAGAGCAGCCAAGGACATTTTGAAGAATCTTTGCCTGTTCAAACACAAATCTAGCAGTTTTCCAAGTCACATGGTATATGGTGTTAGCATCCAAAGCCTGTGGTGACTCATGGGCAGGTCTCAGAGACCTGTTGCCAGAGCAACAGCCGCCATATTCCCAGAATCCATTGGAATCCCCTCCAACCTTTACCTGGCTATACACGGCAGCAATCATATAAATACAAGGAGCATTCCTTTCTCTCTCTCTCTCCCTTCTCTCTCTTTCCGCGCTAGTGCCCCCTCTCTTCCTCTCTTAATTAAACCTCTTACATGGAACTGTTTGGGCCTAGTATGTGGTGTTTTCTGACGAGGTCGCCGCTGTGGTTCCCCATCATTGGTGGCCTGTACGAGGAATTTGGCCATTCTCGTCAGCTTGCACCACTCCCAGCGGGGCAGGCAGAGGCCATGACCACGCGAATTGTCCCAACACCGGCAATCGTGCAGCCTGCAGTATGAAGTATGCCAGTTCGCGCGCACCTGCGAACCTCCGAGCCTCAGGCCTCCTGAGCCCCCTCCGCTGCGCGCCCCAAAGCACGCCGCTCTGCCAAAGACTCCCCAGCACCGAGGCGCCTGGCCCAACACGGTGAGTGCAACGTGAGTGCGAGGCACCTCAAAAGCTGCTGCTCTCCTGCCCCTGCTGCTGCCCCACGCTGCTGCTGCTGCTGCTGTGCCAGACATACGAATTCCAACCAAGTGAGCTGTGTCCCCCCTGGTCTATGAGGTGGGGTTAGCTCAGGTCTCCACCTATTCATTCAGTTCCATGTGTTCCACTTACCAGTCCGCTATAATATTTCCCACACAAACACAGGCCTACTAATTAATAGGTCCAGCCAAGGGGAGAACCTCTAGCTTCCCGGAGGAGGTCTGGCCAGCCTTCTCTGAGAACCACAGGGGTTACAGGCTCCCAGTTGGCATATGCTTTAAGACTTCTATCATTGGTGTACCCCTTCCCCAACGGAGGCAATCCGCGCTCCTAATCTCTCCGGGCTTCACTGCCGACAAATCCCTGGGCCCAGGGTGGATTGAAGCTCCCAAGCAGTCACTAGAGGGCTCTCGTGACGACCTGAACCCCTAGCTTTGGCCATTAACTCTTTGGTGCTTGGATTGTTCTCAGGACTCTGGTAGGAATAACCAAGCACCCGCCAATGGGTGTCAGAATGTCTTCGACCGTACCTAATCTCAACTCTCTAAAGTTAACGCCGGATTTTAAGGCATCAAAATTAATATATCTCTGCAATAAAATCTGGGTTAAATATCAACTAGATAGAAATTCAAAATGGCCACTTAATGGCACCCTAGATCCAGCTATTTTAAGGGATCTTGATACATACTGCTAGCAAACTGGTAAATGGAAGGAGGTTCCCTCTAATCCCTCCTTGTGTGAGCCTACTATCTCTTTTTCTCCAGAGCCCTCCCCTTCTTCTGTGCCATCTATGGGCCGCTCCAAATGCCCCACATTGGTAGCTACCTTCACTCCTCCTGTCACCTGCTCTAAGGCTACAACCAAACCTCCAAGTCTTTCCTCCCCAGAGACACCTGACCCAGCAACAATCCTACCTCTAAGGGGAGTTGCTGGAGCAAATGGCCTTGTCAGAGTACATGTTCCTTTCTCGATTAGTGAACTTTCCCAAATAGAAAACAGGCTGGGATCTTATACTTCTAATCCTTCCAAGTTTATCAAAGAGTTCCAATACAGCTTAACTTTCCATGATGTTTATATAATCCTCACTAACAATTTACTTCCTAAGGAACACAGACGAGTCTGGGAAGAGGTAAGAAAACATGCAAATGAGATTCAACAAACAGACAGCACATACCCAATTGGCTCTGAGACAGTGCCAGACCAGAATCCCCTGTGGAACTGCAATTCTGCAGGTGGTATTTTAGCCAGGGACAGGTTCATTACATTTCTTCTGGCCAGTCTTAAAAAGGCAGCCTTAAAGCCAGTAAATTTTATAAACTCCAAGAGGTTGTCCAAGACAAGCAAGAGAATCAAGAGAATCCATCTCAATTTTTAGAACGTCTTACTAAGGCCTTATTACATCATACTAACCTGGACCCTGAAAACTCAAAAGGTAAGCAACTTCTAATGTCCTACCTTTTTTCCCAGAGCTACCCCGACATAAGAGTTAAACTTAAAAAACTGGAGAAGAGACCCCCTAACTCCACAGGCAGAAGTCTTAGCGCTGGCCTTCAAAATGTGCCATAAAAGAGATGATAAGGTCCGAAAACAAAAATACCACATGCTGGCAAAAGCTGTCCAACCAGCTCCAGCCATTACCCAGGGCTCATAGTCTCCTAAGACACAAAGGCCACCAGGCACCTGCTACAAGTGTGGTCAAAAAGGTCATTGGGCAAAATCCTGCCCCAACTTCCGCAAGCCAAGAGGGCCATGCCCTAGGTGCCATCAAGAGGGACATTGGGCTGTTGACTGCCCCCATGTTACGCAGAACAAGGGGACATCACTCCCAAATAACCCTCCAACTGACCTCCTAGGCTTGGCTAGGAGGGTAAATATCGTGGTATGTGGGCATTCCATTTCTTTCTTCTTGGACACTGGAGCCACTTACTCAGTCCTAACAGAGTTTTGGGGACCCACTTCTCCTTCTAATTCTCCTATTGTCGGGGTAAGAGGACAACCATACTTCCCTCTCCAGACCCCACCACTCAGTTACATTTTTAGGGATATAGCTTTTACCCATTCCTGTTTTGGTAGTGCCAACATGTCCTGTCCCCTTATTGAGAAGGGATCTAGCTAGGCTAGGAGTTTCTATTTCCTTTACTCCTCACATTAACCTAAACCCAGGCTTGCCAACAGTTCCTCTGCTTTTTCTCCTAGCCAGGCAACCTACTAACACTATCATGTTATTTCCTTTACCAGCCTCTCAAGTAGACCCCCAAGTCTGGGACGTCCAAAACCCCTCTGTTACTAAACACCATTCTCCTGGTATCATCCAATTACTGGACTCTACCAAGTTTATAACCCAACTCAATACTCTCTCTCTCTACAGCTTACTCCTGCAGACTTGAGCTTCTTAAAATCTATCACTGCTTCTTACAAAATCTGTCAGATGTCTGACCCCAACTCAAAGTATCATAACACCCCTTTTTCTACCCATCAGGCTAGAGGTTCCCTTCCTAAAACTAACTGGCAACTTGACTTCACCCACATGCCCACTGTCAGGCAGGCCAAGTACCTCCTGGTCTTGGTGGACACCTTCTCAGGGTGAGTAGAGGCATTTCCCACAACTAACAAAAGGGCTCATACAGTCTCTGATCTCCCCCTTCTGAAGATCATCCGCCGGTTTGGTGTCCCAGCCTCTCTCCAGTCAGACAATGGTCCTGAATTTACTTCCCAAGTCTCTTAAATCCTATCTAAGGCTCTAGATATCCCCTGGCACTTTCACATTCCTTACCACCCTCAATCTTCTGGTAAGGTAGAAAGAACTAATCGCTCTTTAAAATCTACTCTCGTTAAACTGTCGCAGGAACTTCACCTTGATTGGGTAAAACTCCTACCCTTGGCTCTTTTCAGGTTACGAGCTCTCCCAAAGCGACCTCTCCTCATCTCTCCCTTTAAACTCATGTATAAATGTCTAGTTCTAACCCCTTGTCTCTCATCTAAATGCTCTCCACTCCCAGACCATCTACTTACCCCATTACTTTGCCACCTCCATTTCTCTCCTATGAAACTTTACTGACCACCATCTACCTTAGCCATGTACTGTCTCCTGTCCACTACCTATCAACATTAGAGACCAAGTCCTTCTATCCCCTCCAGGTCATCGGCCCTCATCTCTCTCTCTCTTTCAAGTGACAGGGCTCTTTTAAAATAATTCTTGTGACCCCTACAGCTGCTAAACTTGAGGGACTCCCTCATTGGGTCCATCTATCTCACCTCAAACCTTTCATTCCTCCACCTAAAAATGACACTTCTTCATACACATCAATCTTAACAGGACCCTGCTCTATTAAGCTCCAGAGGACCACGAGACTGCCTACCTTATCCCCAATCCCAAAAAATGAGACTCCACTCCAGCAGCCAAGCTCGACCTCACTGGATTGGACATGAGTTTCTCATCCTCTCCCTACTGTTCATTCCTATCCAGGGTAGCCCTTATATCTGGAAATTCGAGGTTCAAAAACCCCCAGGGATAACAAACAGTCTTTCCAAATAGGGTTGGGAAACTGCTCCATAGCCGGATGCCAGAAACCAATCCAAATTGCCATCATCCCAGTATCTGTAATGCCATCTAAATATTATGATCTCTATACTTGCTTTCTCTTTGACCAGACAGAAGATTACTGTAGAAAATGGCCTGACGAATATGGGGACTGCCCATATTGGTCTTGTTAAATACATATGCTAGGATCACGGATCAATCATTCCTTCTATCAGCATCACCAGACACTCTTTTCCACATCCAAGACCCGTGGGATTCCAGGTGGGAGACAAGAGTCGTTGGTAAGCTCTATCGTAAAAATCAGCCCGGGGGCCCAGTAAGTACCATCCATATTCAAAAAAAAATATGTCTCAATTGCCGGCACTGAGGCATATCATCGCCTACCTGCTAGCTGGTCAGGAGTTTGCATATTAGTGCTTCTTTTCCCTAAACTGGGAGTAATCCAGGGAAATGAGCCCCTGCCAATCCCAGTTATAGATATGATAGCTGCTTAACATAAGAGGACAGTTCAAGTTGTGCCACTCCTGGTTGCTACAGGAATAGCCATAGGTGTTGATACTAAAGCTACAGGGATAACAACGTCCATGATCCAATATAATACATTCACTTCCCAGTTCCAAAGTAATTTTCAAAAATGTCTAAAACTGTGCTTACTATCCAAAAACAGACTAATTCTTTGGCAGCTGTGGTGCTTCAGAACAGACGAGGACTAGATATCCTGACAGCTAAAGAAGGTGGTTTTTGCCTGTTCCTCCAAGAAGAATGCTGCTTCTGTGTCAACCAATCCGGGAGAGTACGAAATAAAATCCAGGAGCTACAGTCAGACATAAAAAATTTCAGAGACCATGAGACCTTCAGTTCTGAGCTCCTGTTACAGGATTACCAGCCGCTGCCCACAGAGGAGCCACTGTTCACAGAAGAACCTGATGCAAACGTTTACCAAGTGGATCCTGATGGTGAAAGCCAGCTACCCCCATTGACAACGCCCCTAGACAGCAGGAAGTAGCTTAAGAGACACGACGCCCTTGTCCCCTTTTCACCATCGCATCTGCTTCCCCTTCTCTTTTTCTTTCCTTCTCTTTATAATATCAAAAAGGGAGGTATGTTAGCATCCAAAGCCTGTGGTGACTCATGGGCGGGTCTCAGAGACCTGTTGCCAGAGCAACAACCGCCATATTCCCAGAATCCATTGGAATCGCCTCCAACCTTTACCTGGCTATACACATCAGCAGTCATATAAATACGAGGAGCATTCCTTTCTTTCTCTCTCTCTCCCTTCTCTCTCTTTCCGCGCTACTGCCCCCTCTCTCCCTCTCTTAATTAAACCTCTTACATGGAACTGTTTGGGCCTAGTGTGTGGTGCTTTCTGACGAGGTTGCCACCGCAGTTCCTCATCATATGGGCCTGAGTACACATCCAAAGTAATATGCTGCCTCCAGAATTCAAATAGACCCATTGAAGTTGTATTTCCCTTTTGGTGATGGGAGGAGTCAGGTTCAATAACTTAATCCATTGAAGTTGTATTTCCCTTTTGGTGATGGGAGGAGTCAGGTTCAATAACTTAATCTTGACCTTAGAAGGAATATCTCTGCAAGCCCTACATTATATGACTCCTAAGAAGCCAGATAGTCCTTGAATTTTGGTTGAATTTATTTCCCTTCTTCTAATACACAGATATCCAACATGGTTGCTACCTCCAGCTCAATTGGTCCAATAAGTGTAATGTCATCAATATAGTGCACCCATGTGATATTTTGTGGATCAAGACCCTTCTAACTAAGTTATGACATAGGTGGGAAAGTTAATATATTCATGTAGCAAAACTGGAAGGGTATACTAGTGCCTTTGCCAACTGAAAGCAAATGGCTTCTAGTGATCCTTATGAACAACTACTGAGAAAAGGACACTTGCTAGATCAATAACTGCATATAATGTACCTGGAGATGTGTTTCTTTGTTCAAGGAAGGACACTACATCTGCTAGAAGAGAGTTATTACCAGATTTATTTTCTGATATTCAACAATCATTCTTCATGATCCATCTGTCTTTTCCACTGGCCATATATGAGAGTTAAAGAGAGATGTGTTGGGAACCACTACTCCTGCTTCTTTCAAGTCCTTGATAGTGGCACTAATTACTGTAAGCACTCTAGGGATATGATACTATCATATAGTTTTTTCACTATTTTCTTTGGCAGACTTTTCTCTAAAGGCTTCCCTGTAGCCTTTCCAACCACAATAGTCCTCACTCTACTCGTCAGGGATCCAATGTGAGAATTTTGCCAACTTCTAAGTATATTTACACCAATCATACATTTTAGGATTAGGGAAATAACCACAAGAGGAATAAGGGGACCTACTAGACCTATGATGAATCAGACATCAGCCACAAACTCCATTAATTGGCTGGGCTTCGTAAGACCGCACTTAACTGGAGGTCCACAATGTTTCTTGGGATCCTCCAGAAGCATCATCAATACAGAACCAGTATCCAATAGAACATGGAACATATGACTATTTCCTTTCCACCAGTGTACAGGTAACCTTGTAAAAGGCCTTAGGTCTCTCTGGGGGAAGAACTAGAGAAAGTCTAAGAGCAAAACTTTTAGTTATCTTATTAAATTTCCTCCTCAGAGGAACCCTTTCATTCACTGTGTTGTGGGTCTTCAGACTGGCTCAAATCTGAAAATTGATTCACTGGCTGAGATTTCCTTTTGGCACAATCCATTGTAGCCTTTCTTTCATTTGTTTGAAAAATTTTCTGCTTTTACAGATCAAGCACATGCAGTAGGCCTTACATCTATTTCATGCCTGGCAATAGCTTCAGTAATTAGCCAATACTAAAGGCTTGTATGATTCATGCTGTTATAAAGTTTACATTACCTGTGATGACCATTATGGGTTAGGTCATTATGAACATATTTTATCTCCCCTGCCCCTTATGATGACTATAATAATTTTGCTTCCTGTGCTTCAGTTTTGGCACCTGAACCCTGCTACCTCAGATCGCAGTTAAACCTATTGCATTTAATTCATCCAATTTGCACAAGGAAATGGGCAACAACAAAATACTTCAAATGTGCTGGTGCCTCTCTTACCATTTTGCATCTTATAGGATTCCTGAAGCGCATGTTATCTGGGCCTTCCCATTGTGGAGGATTAGGTTTAACACAGCTTAGCCATTCAAGCAGTGAAACTTTTATGTGCCTTAAAGTCCCTTCATCAACACTAAGCCAAGGGATACCAAGCCTCTCCAACTCTTTTTCAGTAGACCATTTTTTTTTGTTCCATCATAGCTTTTTTCTTTTTTATTGGATATTTTACTCTTTAGCTAATCATTCAAATTTCTGACACCTTTTCTTTTTAAAACTCTGTGAGCTTCTATATTAAACCTCAACTTAGAAGGCTCATATCAATAAATTTAGCCTGATCTGTCTTATGCTCCTTCTACCATAATCTTACACAATTAAAATCCATGCCTACAGATAACCCCCGGAATACTTAAATGGATTAGAAAAAAATCATCAAGCTCTCTACTAGTATAGTGTACTTCCTCATGAACTACATTTTCTACTTCTCCTCTAGGAGCCTGCATTGCCTTGAATCCTGCTATAGGTTTATGGGCAACAATTGGTTGGCCTTCAGGAACTTTAGTATTGTCTTTCCTGACATTTTCTTAGAGAAAATGCCTGCTGGTTTCTCAGAAAACAAAGGATTAATTTCCTCAGGATAAAAGTATTGCTTGATGTAATTCATAGGTGACAAAGTGGAGAGAGAAGCTCACCTCCAATGGAGCAGAGGGTTTCATCCTTCTTGAAAAAGACTGATACCCAGCTAGCTCATTCCAATTACTTTATTCAAACATTATACAAGGTTAATTGCAGTTGGGAAAGGTTCCAACTACCAAAGTTATCTTGCCCTTGCTGCTGATAAAAGTAGACCATCCAAACAAATCTTAGTTCCTTTTGAGCATATCTAACTATAATCAAAAGTAAGAACTCCAAGTTTGCCTGAATTATCTTAGGACCAAGGTTGGTATAGCTATTATGTATAAAGAAGCCATGAGCATGGATAAGCAAATGTCTCTGTGGTAAAATGAAGCATCCTTTTGGTATATGGCTAATAGTAGTAGAGGGAAGAGAATAATCTTTGAGAAATAGAGGGAGAGAGGGATCTAGAAAGGAGAGAGGATCGGGAGGGGAAAAGTGGGTGCAGTTCCGATATGGGAGAGGATAGAGGAGAAGTACAGAGGGTCAGGAATTTGAAAGCAGGCAGGTACTAGTCAGAGGAAAGAGAACTGGAGGGAAGGCACTAGAAAGTCCCAGATGTCAGGGACCAAGAAGATTCACAGGACTTAACATGGAGATCATTAGCCAAAACAGCCAACAGAGGTGAGATAGAACCTGTTGAGGGATGGGACCACACATCCACCTCAAAAATATTAATCCAGAATTCCTCCTGTCAAAAGAAAATGCAGGGACAGAGTGGAGCCGAAACTCAAGGAATGCCATACAGAGACAGCCCCACCTAGGGATCCAACCTATCTGCATACACCAAATCCAGACACTATTGCTGATGCCAAGAAGTACTGACAGAAGTCCAGTATAGCTGTGCCCAGAGAGGCTCTGCCAGAGCCAGAACAATACAGATGCTGAAGTACACAGTTGAACATTATACTGACCACAGGGACCCCAATGGGTAAGTGAGGGCAAGGATTGTAGGATGCTGGGAACCAAAAGCCAAATGCTCATGCTTCACCCTGAGAAACTGCTG
>JADRCD010146747.1:0-12018 GCA_019843815.1 Montemys delectorum | reverse complement strand
GAGGAATGATGCTTCCTGGCTTGCTCCTCTCACTAAGCCTGCTTTCTTATAGAACTCAGGACCACCAGCCCAAGGATGGTACCACCCACAATGAGCTAGCCCCCATCCCCCATCAATCCCTAATTGAGAAAATGCCTTACAGGCCTGCCTATGACCTGATCTTAGGGAGGCATTTTCTTAGTTGATGTTCCCTTCTCTCAGACAACTTTAGCTCGTGCCAAGTTGACATAAATCTATCCAGCACAGGGTTGTAAGTGTGTGTGAGAGGATGAGGCTGAGGTACAGGGTCTTGAATCTATTATTGTGGAGTGACACCATGACCACAGCAAAGGATAGAAGAAACAGTTTGTTGTGGCTTACATTCCAGAGGGTGAGTCCAGGACTGTCATGGCCAGAAACATGGAAGCAGGTAGGCAGGCAGGCATGGCTCTGGAGCAGTAGTAGAGGACCTCCATTCTGATCTGCAAGTAGGAGGTGGAAAGAGGGAGTGAGAGCTAATTGGGAATGGTATGACATTTGACACCTCAAAGCCCACCCCCAGTGAGACCCCTCCTCCAACAAGGCCACACCTCCTCATCCTTCCGAAATAGTTCCACTCACGAGGGACCAAATATTCAAATAGATGAACCTATGAGGGACATTCTCATTCAATCCACCCAGGATATCCGCTCCATTCAGTAGGCTGGGAGGCAGCAGGGTGGAGTCTTGCATAGTAAAGAGAGTGAGAAAGAACTAGAGTACTGGCAAGAGGGTGCTGAGGGGCACCGTCTTTGTCAATGTTCTATTGCTGTGAAGAGACACCATGACTCTTATAAAGAGACCACAGCGACTCTTATAAAGGAAAGCATTTAACTGGGGCCTACCCACAGAGTCAGAGGTTCAGTCCACACAGGTAGATGTGGTGTGGGAGAAGGAGCTGAGAGCTTTACATCTGGATCTGGAGGGAGCAGGAAGAGAAAGAGAGAGATACTGGGCATGGCTTGAGCATTTGACACATTTTCTCCAACAAGGCCACACTTACTAGAACAAGGCCACACCTCCTAATCCCTGTCAAGCAGCACTGTTCCCTAAAGACCAAGCATTCAAATCTATGAGCCTGTGGGCGGAGGGCATTCCTATTCAAACCACCACAAACAGGTATATGGGAAAGAAGGATTGGTGGCCTGGGTCACAGTAACAAGGCAGGAGCTGTAATGGGCCAGAGACACTTTTGGGATGTAACAAGATGTGGAAACAATCCTGAACACTAGGCTGTGGGGTCCCACAGAGGCAATAGCTAGGGTGCGTTGCAGAAGAGCAGAATCTCCTCCTGCCCTATCTAGGGAGGCAGGGACTCCGGTCTGTCACTCAGGTAACCACCGTGTGTATTCTCAATGGAGCTCTTCCTATCTAGCCATCATGGTGGAGAGGTACAGATACCGTACCTGGTGACTGTGGCCGCTGGTGAGTCAGAGTGGAGTGGGAATGATAAGAGATTTTGGACTTTTTTTTTTTTTTTTAAAGATGATTTTCTATTTATGCGTCTGTGTCTGTGAATATATGCTATGTATATGCTGGTGCCTGTAGATCCCTCGCAGTTACAGGCCCTTATGAATCACCTGATGTGAGTGTTCGGAACCGAACTCAGATCCCTGGAAAAGCAGCGCATGCTCCTTCCCGCTGAGCTGTCTCTCCAGCCTTGACACAAGATTTTGACAAGGCTAATAGGATCACCTTTCAGGTTTAGGGAGGGAGATGCTGAGGGCGCCCTCGTGGACGGTGTGTCTGTCTTAGCTTTAGCTTTCTTCTCCCATGGATCCTGCCTAGAGACAGGTTAGTAAGGAGTACACAGTGAATCTTAGGACCAGGCAGAGTTCATATTTTGGGCTCTAGGGGCCCAGCTAACATATTCAAAAAAGTCCTCTTTCTCCCTCTACAGGGGCAATTCAAACCGCCTCCCTCCATTAAGGGAGCCCTCATAGTCAAGGAACCTCAGGCTGTGTTGGTGTCTCTGGAATGTCATATGACCCCACCAGGAAGGCCCTTGTCTATGTCTCTGTTGCTGGGACATGATACCCTGACAAAGGCGAGTTAAGGAAGGGTTTATTTTGGCTCATAACTGGTTACAAGGGAAGTCCCAGGGGCAGGAGCTTGAGCCGGCTGGTCACGTAGCATCTACAGTTAAGAAACTGAGAACAACAAATGCTCATGAAGAAGAACCTTTCCTCCTTTTTTGCTCAGGACCCAGCCCAGGAAAGGATGCCGAGCACGGTTAGGGTGGGTCTTCCCATTTCAGGTAACCAAAGCAAGACAGTTCTCAGGCATGCTCACAGGCCAACCTAACCTTAGTACTTCTTTACATAGGATCCTCTTCTAGGTGGTTCGAGAGCTTATTACATCGAGATGAGATTATAACACCAATCCTTAGTGGTCCTATGAGATTAACTATCACAGCCCCTTTGACTACTTGGCTCTGGTTAGCACTGGGCTCATATCACCTTGGGTTACCCAATGGGCTTATATTTGCAAGAGACTACCCCACTCTGAGGAGATGAAGGCACAGAAAGAGCCATACACTCATGTCCCTTCCCCACCAGAGTCCCCAGGGAAACGACAGTCTCTTTAGCCTCCTGGTCTTTCTATGATTCAGGCATGGGAGGCTCAGGTGAGATCGGCTCATTGAAAAACGGGACCCGTTGGGTGAACTAAGTCTCAGAAGCATCCGGGTCACTCTAGGATGTCCTGTTAGTGAAGTCGCTTGTCAAAGAGTCGCACACTGCTGGGCCTCAGTGTGCTCCTGCCAAGGTCAGGTTCTCTTTCATGGTAACTCCCTTCTGCCATCACACAGGGCTGTAGCAGAGACCCAGCCTCATGGGTCACTCTTTCTGGCTTCAGTACCCAGGGGGCCACTTTGACATCCAAGGAGGGACCATGCATTTCCAGATACCTCTGTCAGTTCTCCGGTGGTTTGTGATTCTTTTCTCAAGACAACTTGCTCTTGTCAAGGGTCAGTTT
The DNA here is from genome assembly GCA_019843815.1 of Montemys delectorum. NCBI lineage: Eukaryota > Metazoa > Chordata > Mammalia > Rodentia > Muridae > Montemys > Montemys delectorum. The sequence goes on along the minus strand of JADRCD010146747.1, from coordinate 9,024 downwards.
TCTGGAAGCCGTTGGTCAGAATCGGTTCTAGAGTAAACGTGCTTTACTGTAGATTGATCGCATTTCCGCCTCAATCCTACTGTGACGTCAGAAAGACCCGGTGGTTACTTTTCCTGTTGATATTAGTGGTGTGTGGGAGGCAGGTTGGAGTAGTGTTGGGGAAGGGACTAGAATCCTGGGTCGGAGGAAGGGACCCTTAGGCTTCAGACTCTGGGTTTCTGTTATAGGCCTAGGATTACCTTGAGCTCAATTGTTCTCCAGAGACATCCTGTTTCCTTGATTCTAAACCATTTGCATTCCTGTCTGGGTGTTTGTGGGATTTACTCATATCCTGGGTAAAGTGTTTCTGTCTGTGCACGTAAGCCTACCTAATGCCGACGGGAGCCCTCTTGTGACTGGGGGCCCAAGTCAAGGTTTCATGTCTTCCACAGTCAGCACAGGGGCCACAGAGAGACCTGGGAGTCCGTCCCGATTCCTCCATTTTGTATAGGTCCTTCTTTTCCTAAGTCATGGCCACAGATCTGGCTCCCAGATTAGCCCAAGGAGAGCGAGTCATGAGTAAACAGAAGCCTGCTCAGTCATTTCCATAGTACAAGATGTCTGAGAATGAGCCCCCCACCCCCGGACTCACCCTGATTCAAGCTCCCTGTGTGCTTCTGAAGGGGCAGGATGCCTCCTGCTCCCACCAATGGGGTGAGGGTTGGTGGCTCACTATATAGCCCTGGCTGTCCTGGAACTCACTCTGTAGACCAGGCTGGCCTCGAACTCAGAAATCCACCTGCCTCTGCCTGCCAAGTGCTGGGATTAAAGGCGTGCGCCACCACCGCCTGGCGGCTCACTACTTTCTGAGCATCTTGTATAGTAAGTTTGAGGCCTGCCGGGAGCTTGGGAAGAACCTGGCTGGTTTGCCTTTCCTCTTGGGTAGATTCTCAGCCCTTCCTTGCCCAGCAGTGCTAGGAAATACTACTACTTTGGAGGTGTTCAGTGTGTGGGGTTCCCTTTTGGTGTGTGTGTGGGGGTCCATGGACACTTTGAACGGCATCCTTTTCTAATGGTTGCACAGTGTTTGCAGGAAGGAAAGAAGGCAGGTGAAATGGAGGGGTTTGAGAGCTCCTCTCCGTGTCAGTGGTTTGCTGAATCCACTGTGCTGAGAGATCTTAGGGTAGGCAGCTTTGTGTGGCAAAAGGTGACACTTGAGCTTAGGGACCGAAAACCTGCACGCTGGGCTCCAGGTGACCAGTGTAAACTAAGAGCCCTTAGTCAGAGTGGTTTCCCCACCACAGGATAACTGGCAGTGTCTGGGTGCCTTTTGGAGGATCATATCTGTGCTACAGACATCTAGTGGGCGGGGCCAGGACATCTAGTGGGCGGGGCCGGGACATCTAGTGGGCGGGGCCAGGACATTTAGTGGGTGGGACATCTGGGGGCGGGGGGTCAGGATATCTAGTGGGTGGGGCCCGGTTGCTGTTAGCCGTTCTGTTTGTAGTGGGTCCAGCAGTAAAGTGGCCAGTCTCCAGTGTCAATGGTGGCCAGATGGCGAAATCAGATTATATATATATTTAAGCCTCAGTTTCTTCAACTGTAATATGATAGCAATCTACCTGGCCTAATGGTGCTTGCATACACTCTAAGTACTTGAAGGAATGAAGTGAACTTGAGTTCTAGTCTGGCCTTTGCAACATAGATGCTGCCATTTGGAAGGAAAGAAGGAAGGAAGGAAGGAAGGGAGGGAGGGAGGGAGGGAGGAAGGGAGGAATGAAGGAAGGAGACAGTTTAGGTCAGTGTTGTTCTTACTGAGCTATAAGCCATGGGCTGGAACTATCATTTGCAAAGAACAGCAAATGCCAGGAAACTTCAGAGTGAGTGGCATATGGTAAGGGTGAAAACAGAAACTCTGTGTGTGTGTGAGTGTGTGTGTGTACTGGCTCATAAGAAAAGGGTGTTTTGACTGTGAAACTTAAGAGCCACTTGTTCAGATGGTCTCAGAGATCCTCCTCATTCTCATAGTGTGTCCTTTAAATACTTCCAAATCCACTGGCCCCTCCTGCTGTCGATGTGGCCAATGGCTCTGAAGCCTCCTCACCTTGTGGGATCAGGAGCTCCACAGCTTCCACACAGTTCTGCCTTCATGGAAGGTCACATTGCTAAACCTACCCCTGCCCTACATTGTTAATTTCCACTTATCTCTGAGTAGGAAATGGGATCTGGTTGCCATAAACTATCTACTTCAGGACCCCAAATTCTAGCAGTAGGTGAAGATCCTGGACCATCAGTTCTGACCTGCTCCTTCTTATATCTGGCCCACCTTGATACTTCTTGGCTATCTGACTCTCTGGACTTCTTAACTCTGGTCTTTTCTGGAGCCCTGAGCAAGTCCTTCAAAGGTTCTATGGTGTTTGACTGATCTCAGAGAGTCCTGTGGATGGGGGTAGGAAGCACTGAAAGGGACCAGGGATACCATGAGAACACAGTCCTCAAAATCAACTGACCAGGGATTCATGGGGGCTTGCAGAGATCAGGGAGCCTGCAAGGGTCTGACCTAGCTCCTCTGCGTAGATGTTATGGCTGAGTAGCTTGATATTCTTGTGGGAGTCCTAACAATGGGAAAGGGGCCATCCCTGACTCTTTTGCCTGTTTGTGGGGCCCTTTTCCTCCTATTGGGTTGCCTCTTCCACCCTTGATATGATAGCAAGTGCCTGGTCTTACTGTAGCTTGGTAGGCCATGTTCGTTGATGTCCCTGGGAGGCCTGCTCTTTTCTGAGGAGAGGTGGACAGGGCCTAGGTCTTGTGGGGGGAGGAGAGACTCGGGGAAGAGAGGGATGGGAAACTACACTCCACAGCTTTTTATTATACAAAGTCAGTTTGTCTCCTTTCCTGCCACATTATAAATAAGGTAACTTTGAAACAACTGGTCCACGTTTCCTTTTGTTTTCGACAGAGTTATGCTATGTAGATCAGGCTGGTCTGGAACTGGGGATCTTCCTGTTTGTTCCTCTTTCAGTTTCAGGATCACACCTCACTTTAATCTCCACTTCATTTGACTTTGTTTCCATTTTCTTCAGGCTTCTTTTGTCTTCCTTCTCCTTCTCTTCCTCCTCCTCAAGGAGTGCTCCCTCCTTCTTCAGTCTTCTCGTGGGAAGGGCAGGAGCTCTCATGCTCCCTATCATGGCTTTGGGGGTTCTTCTTGTTTGATTATCTTCTGCTGCTGCTGCTGCATTCTGGGCTGGGCTAGCCTCATAGGCAGTGGCAGTGGCCTGTCTACAGCATCTCTGAAAGAAATGCCCTTGTTGGTTCAGATCTGGGTGGCGATGGCGCCTCCCCAAGCTATCTCCCCAGGTTCTATCTGTGCCTCTCCTAGTGCTACCCCTAGCCGCAGTTACCCTGGCTCTCGTGTTCTCAGCTACCTCTCCCGAGTCTCCATTGGAGGGAGAGCCTATAAGAAGGGCAGGCCTTCAGGGGATCTCTTCATGTTCCCTGGAGAAAGGCGCCTTGGCACCTGCTGAAGTTTCCCAGGAAACAGAGACAAACCGTCTTTGTCCTCCTTCAGTGCAATGTTGAGGATGCAAAGGAGGAACAGACTGAGGAAGAGACAAGCAGGAAGTCACAAAGGTTAAGGATATCTAGAGAGAAGGAGCCAAAGAGATCCTGCTCTGCCTCATAGCAGGCCCTGTTGATGCACAGTGTTTGGAGCCTAGGCCTCAGGAAAGCCTAAGATGAGATTTGGCTTTGGACCCACGGTAAATGCCTAGGGACAGAACGATCCCTGAGAGGGTTTGCACACTGGAGCCTGATGCTGTTTGTCTTTTTAAAAACCATTTTCACACGGTCATTTCCCAGCATGTAGAAAAGCTAAGTAATAGGATACCTGCACTTACCCTGAAACTCTCATGACTGCTGTATCTGTCCGTCACCTACCCTTCTACGGCCGGAGACTCCTCTCTTTAGAACTAGTCTCAGGCTGAAGAGGTGGCTCAGCAGGTAAGGGCCCATCCTGTGCTTGCAGAGAACACACGCATATCCCCATCCCCAAACCTTGAACACATACGTGTAATTAAAAAAAAAAATCTTAAAAAAGTATATTCTTAGGAAAGGTGCAGAGCAGGCCAGGCGTCCAGCTTAGATGCGTGGGACAGGGCTGAATGAGGACAATTAGGAGGTTAGGGCTGGTGTTTATTTGCTATTCTAGAGTCATTCTGTAAAATCGAATATGCCGAGTGGAGGAGGGTGGGACCCCAGACTCAGACAGGCTGAGACACGGAACTCAGTGATGAGCTGTAGTCAGTGGATTTCCTGTGGACACCAAGGTATCTATTTAGGGATATTTTCTCTCCTTCCTCCCTCTGTCCCTCTGTCCTCCCTTTCCTTCTTCCTTCCCAATCTCTTGCTTCATTAATTTGTGTGCTTATTTATTTACACGCTTGTGTAGGGGTAAGAGGCACTTGTGGGAGTCAGCCTTTTTCTTCTGCCACATGGGTTCTAGGGCTCCATCTCAGGCTGTCCTGCTTGGCAGCAAGCAAAGCTTTTACCTGATAAGCCATCTCAATAGCTCTCTCCTGTTTTCTCAGAAGGTCGGATGCACGTCCCAGTTACCTGCTTGGTAAGGTTTTGGTTTGGTCTGTTGAGTTTGGTGCGGAAGCTCCATGCAAGCTGATGGCCCTTTGTGTTTTGTTTAATGGGTTTGGCCCCTCTAGTTCATCCTGGCTGTGCCACGAGGCTCTCCAGAGGGTGGCAACTTCAGGGGAGGCTAACTTCCCCAGTGGTTTTGACTGGGATGGGTAACAACTCCAATCAATGGGCCTTCTCCAGTCGTCTGTGGGCGTGGCTCCACAGGCTTCCAAGCTAGAGACCACGCCTCCAGCCCTCTAGGAGAAGACGAGGACTGGTGTACTCATTTCCAAGGCTAGTCTTGCACCTGATTTCCAGGTTCTCTCAGGCTCCCTAAGGTGCACAGTTGCGCGGTCTCCACGGGCTTCCCCTCTTACATCCTCCAGTTTCTCGGTTCCCAGGGCTTCAGACCCGGGTTCTCCACCGACTCCTTTCGTTTCCTTTATCTCCTATACAGTCTATTATCTTGGAACACCAACAGCCCAGACTTTGTGTTTCTTTTTTTTTTTTTTTTTTTTTTTTTTTTTTTGGTTTTTCCGAGACAGGGTTTCTCTGTGAGGTCCTGGCTGTCTTGGAACTCACTCTGTAGACCAGGCCGGCCTCGAACTCAGAAATCCGCCTGTCTCTGCCTCCCAAGTGCTGGGATTATAGGCGTGCGCCACCACTGCCTGGCAGACTTTGTGTTTCTTACAGATTAATTTTAGATTGCTAAACTTTCGGAGCACTGTGAAAAATGCTCGTGTTTGGCCCTCACAGCCGGGCCGTTGGCATTTTTCCAGTGTTTGTGTGGGGTTTGGCTATACAAATGTCACTAATGGAGATATCGGTAATTTATTGATTCCTGTTTACAGTTCCTCTACACACTTTAAATTTCTCATGGGAAACCACGTGCAGTTAAACAGTGGGATTCAAGTCTCTATTTTAAACGAATGTCACATAGATTCTGGCCTGGATTCTCCTACGATGACAACACTGTGTGGTAAAGCTGGGTACCTACAGTGCACTCTACTTCTATTTGTGCGCAGACAACGTGAGTCTTATTTTTACACCAAGATGATGAACTTCCAGAGGCCATGGCCATGTCTATGGGAGTCCTCTGAGGGCCACGAATCAGCCTTTAGTACTTACAAAGAGTAAGATGAGAGAGTTGGGGATTTTCAGGGGTCTTTGTTGCTTTCCTGTTGGGTCTTCTCTGAGAAGTCTTCCATGGAGAGTCCAGACACACAGTAAAAGACGTATTAGTTTTGGACAGAACTTTTTTTTCCCCTCCTTTCAGGGAACTTCCAAGATGGCAAGAGAGTGAGCCTGTCTGTGTATCTTGGGGAGTTTTTTGACATCCATGTGTTTGCCAATGGCACCATAATGCAGGGGGACCAAAGGTAAGTCAGAAGCTCAGGTGTCCCAATGCAAAGGACCCCGGAGCCTTTCTCTTACATTTTTTACTCCATCATAATTTAAATGTAGAAACCGGGTCCCAAAGGGCCAGGTCTCTGCAGCGCTGGCCCAGAACCTGGTCACTGTGCTTCACTGTCTGAAGCCTGTAACGTAGACTTGGGAAGGGAGGTTGGGGAGGTACTAAAAATGCACCAGAAGCTCAATGAGCTTGCCCTTTGCCCTCCAGCATCTCCATGCCCTACGCCTCCAAAGGACTCTATCTAGAACGTGAGGCTGGGTACTACAAGCTTTCCAGTGAGGCCTTTGGCTTTGCAGCCAGAATTGACGGCAATGGCAACTTCCAGGTCCTGATGTCAGACAGACACTTCAACAAGACCTGCGGGCTGTGTGGTGACTTTAATATCTTCGCTGAAGATGACTTCAGGACGCAGGAGGGTAAGCTATCTGTTCAGAGGGTCTGCAGCTTTCAACTTGCTAACTTAATGTCTGCTGATTTTGTATTTCATAATTTTGGATCATCAGCTCATCTTCAGAACTGTTTTATGTTAAATCTGCTTTCTGCATTGAATTATTGATCCCCCCCCCCCGTTTGGTTTTTCAAGACAGGGTTTCTCTGTATAGCCCTGGCTGTCCTGGAACTCACTCTGCAGACCAGGCTGGCCTCAAACTCAGAAATCTGCCTGCCTCTGCCTCCCAAGTGCTGGGATTAAAGGCGTGCTCTCTCTCTCTCTCTCTCTCTCTCTCTCTCTCTCTCTCTCTTTTAAACATTGTTTTTCAAGACAGAGGTTCTCTGTATAGCCTTGGCTGTCCTGGAACTTGCTGTGTAGACCAGACTGGCCTCAAATTCAGAGATCTGCCTGCCTGTCTCCTGAGTGCTAAGATTAAGGGGATGAGCCACCACACCCAGCTGAATACTAATCTTAAATGAAACATAAATCTGAATCTCAAACCTTCCCTAAGCCAAGGAAACAAAGTGTTTTTTTCTATTTTTCAGAATAGGTTGCTTTTCCTGTCAGCTTTTTCAGAGAATCACACCTTCATAATAGGAATTTAGCTCCACCTCCCCCATCACACAAGTTCAAGATGGCTGCCCTCAGCCTAATCTTCTGCAGCCAGCCACTTGTCTGTTCTTCCCGTTTATCTTTGTTATTCTTCCTCTTCTCCTCCTCTCACTTTTCTCTCTCTATCTCAGAATTCTGTCTACTCATTTTGAAGTTATTTGTGGCTTCAACAGAACGTTTGTCCATTGTAATGTGTATGTATAGATAATACACACACACACACACACACACACACACATTTATATATGACTTACGCTATGGAAAACAAAGTACTATTTGTTGGCAAAAGTTCAGTCTCTAGCACTATTTTTGGAACCATCCCCAGAAAGTGATGTATTTAGTTCAGCTCTCAGTTTAGAACCAACACTATTTGTCCCTAAACAGTTAAGTTTGTTTTCTGACTTCTGAGAGTCTCAACTTTTTTTGTTTCTTGATCTCTGAGATTCTCTTCCCCCATTAAATAATAATATTTGTAATTTCATTCTACTGGATCTCCTTCTGCTTCAGTTCATATTTAGCCATAAAGTTTCATACTACACAAAATCAGGGCTGAAAAAGCTTTTTGAGACCACCTCGTCTGACTTTTCCTGTACAAATAAAGAATCTGACACCCAGGATGAGGGGAACAGCTCTGATCTCACTGGCTGGTCAAAGGAACATCCGCATCCCCATGAAATTCCTTCTCTACCTCTTCCTTAAGATGTCCAAGCCCACTCGATGCGATTGGGTACCAAACAGCATCTATCACAGCATCCCATACACAGTGGACACCATACAAATTTCAGTTCTCTCCACTGGGCTCCCCTGGTCTATTAGTTTCCCCTGGCTTCCACCAAGTGACTACAAACCAGGTGGCTTCCAGCAATGGAAGCCTATCCCTTCATAGTCCTGAGACCAGACCCTAACCAGGCCTCATAGGGCAGGGCTTCTGCCCAAGGAGAGGATTTCTTCCTCCGGTCTCTAGTCGCTGCTGCATCCCTTGACTTGTAGCTGTCATTTCCATCTCTCCCCTATGAGTACCTGCATTTGATTTCCCTTTACTCATCTGATAAGGATACATAGAGCTGTACATACGGTCCCTCTGGGTAATCCCAGAGAAATGCCTCCTCCCAAGACCTAGAGCTGAATCATTTAATTTGGGGTATAATGTGTATAGAATATTTTAAAAATGAGCACATCATTGAAGGAGTACTTTCTTTTCTGCTCATCAAACTAAATAATTATAAAGGCCTCCCTTTTCTTTCCATAGAAAGCAGTCTATTTTATCCCCAAGTCTACTCCTTGACCTTAAATGGCCTTTCTAGGTCTGGCAACATAAGAGATTGCTCACCTCAATAGTACAAAAATAACAGACAGAAACTACTACCATAATAAATATTCAGCAAGGCCATCAGGAAAAGCCTTTGCTCTAGACTGTAGGTCTTTCAACACCTCTGTGGTAGCCAGCTACAGCGTGAACATGAGACAGGAACAAAAGCACCGGGTCAGGGACATTGAGAATGAGAACCTGGAAAAGCCAGTGACTGGGGAGGGGTGGGGTAGGGTTGGAGGGGGTCTTAAGACTAATGTCACATCCTTGCCTTCATTCCACACTAATGTTCTAAGCATCCAGAATCCACTGTAGCTGAAGGCGGAGCTAAGACACACACTTGTGCTCATAACAAAGGAGCTCACAGTTGGGCAGCGGTGGCACACGCCTTTAATCCCAGCACTTGGGAGGCAGAGGCAGGCGGATTTCTGAGTTCCAGGCCAGCCTGGTCTACAGAGTGAGTTCCAGGACAGCCAGGGCTACACAGAGAAACCCTGTCTCAAACAACAACAACAACAACAACAACAACAACCCCCCCCCAAAAAAAAAACCAAAACAATAAAACAAAGGAGCTCACAGTTGAATTCTAGCTCAAAAGTCATAGAAGGTCAGGGCTGAAAAGGAACCCAAAGAAAGATAAGAGTTTTTCTGGAG
>JADRCD010146744.1:0-11849 GCA_019843815.1 Montemys delectorum | reverse complement strand
AGAGAGAGAGAGAGAGAGAGAGAGAGAGAGAGAGAGAGAGAAACACTTAATTCTTCTGTAGCCCAGGCTAGTTTTGAACTCACTATGCAGCCAAGGATGATCTTGAATCTCTGGTCCTCTCACCTCGGCCTCCAAAGTCCTTGAATTACTGGAGTGTGCTACCACATCGCACTTAATAACACTGTATTTTATAACTAAACCTCACTGAGCGATTTTAGATGCTAACACAGAAAGTACCGAAGATAATTAATACATTAGTTAGCTTGATTTAGTCATTGCTCCAGTACACATGTAACAGAGAAATCATGTTGTGTGTCATAATTACATACAATATTTATTTGTCAAGTTAAAAATGAGATGAAAGGAACCTAATATAAGCAGTCTACCAACAGGACACATCATGCACCAACAGTGTCATCTGAATGTAAATCTCCTTCAGTCACTGTTTAGCACTTAGACCTGCACATTCCTCTCAATTGCAATTGCTGTGGTCTAACGACTTACCCATGTTCTCTGACTTCTGGGTTTGTTTCCACGTTTGCAAAGCTAGGGTGAGCACCTGCTGACCTCCCGGATGCTTTCTTCAGCTGCCGTTGGCTGAGGTGACCTTCCCTCTGGACATGCTCATTGTGTATCTGCTGCTAACAGTGCACTGAGAGGCTTTAGTAAGCTAGGCTGCCCAGCACTGCGACTGCACCCACCATGGCAAAAACCTTATCTGCAGGTTTTCTTTGCTGACTTTGTGACCATGGCTATTCTCTTGTTCTCAGAATGTACTGGGCCTGCTCCTCCTGCACACAATCCACTGTATATAAGAATGAACACTGTGATCTTGATTTTGGAGCCTTTGAGTCACCAACTGCTCCTTAGACACCAGAGGCCCATGTGATGGGTTTGCTCTGTAGAGGTGACCTTTCTGGAAGCCATCCATCCTGTGAGCTCAGCCCAGCTCTCAGGCGTCTCCACCTGCTCCCCTATTACTGTGGGCCAGGCTGCAGGGTGGGGCAATCTCTCTCTCCTCAGCTCCAGTTGCCCAGTTTCAGGGAGGAAGACTGTCCCATGTACATGTCCTTCTTAGACTGTGGGGTAAAGAGGCAGTGCGCCCTCAGCTGCAGGTCAGTGAGTATTCACCTCTGCTAAGGAAAGACACAGCTCCTGCCTCTGCTTTGTGTTTCACATTTGGAGACTCTTGTGTAGGCTGGGGGTAGTGGAGCGTGATTGGGGACCCAGCACTAGGGAGGCTGAGGCAGAAGGATCATGAGTTGGAAGTCAGTGTGATCCACACAGTGAGATGGTGCCCAAAACACATAGCAATCCAAGGTAAAATCAGAAAAGACCCTATGATTTAGTTATACAAATATAAACAAAAGCTAGAAAAAAAAATAAAGGATGGTCATGCCCATTTAACAATAAGCCAGCATGGATTCTCTATTGTTTAGAGATCCTTTTAGGTTGTTCCATCCCATGTGTGCTCCCTGCCCCCATAGAGTTAGAATAGAACTTACAGTCAGTCTTGTATTTCATAGCTATCTTCACATCTGTGCTGAACACGGCTGAAGCTGGAAACCAAGACGTGAGGCTGCCAGGCTGTGAGGAGGACTGAGGGTCTGAGGGGCTGCCAGGCTGTGAGGAGGGCTGAGGGTCTGAGGGGTTGAAGTGCTCAGGGGCTGAGGGGATGAGGTGCTTCTGGTCTGGGGCAGCTATTGGCAGCTGTTTTTCATGGTAGAGTAGTCAGAGGACCACACTCATCATATTAGACCTCCTTGGTCCTAGCAGACCTCATGTGTGGAATCTTCCATGTCAGACTTGACAGTGCCCTGCAGCTAATGTGTCCCTTCCCTCGACTAAAGACAATGGGGGCTTTGGCTTGTAAGAGGAGATCAGGCCACTTAGAAGTTCACCTAACCCTGACATCCTTCTGAAAGGCTGTTACATTTGGGTGGCACAGAAGCAGGCCTGCAGCCACAATGGGAAGTACTACTTCATGCTAAGTACTGGAGGGTCTCTTCCCCATGATGCCTAGTTCTGCCCTGTGTTTCCCTCCAGAAAGTGCTGATGCTCTCCTGTGGTGATGGCTGCAGCCACAGTCCGGTCCAAGGACTTCTGGGGGCAGGCTCTGCTCTAGCTGCAGGTCCATTATTGAGAGCTCGGATGAAGATGGCAGCTTGAGTGTTGAGGACACAGGCTATCAATAGTCATGTTTAACATAGACATGGAATTTCCTCTGATGTGTGGGAACACACAGTGGCTATGGCATGGGGTCTATGGGCAGAAGAGCTGAGAGACAAGGAGGGAGAAGATGAGAAGACAGGACAGTGGAGGGAAGAACAGGACAGTGCACGCTACTCTGGATATGAAGTCTTACTGTACCTACCCATGCATGTTAGATAATATTGAGTCATTCACAGTGTCACACCTGTGCCAGGAAGTCAGTAGTCAAGATTGTTAACATGGCAATCTTGTAGCTCAAATAATTTCCTCATTGTGTTTAGTGAAAGGCTGAGTGTTTTGAGCACTGCATGGAGTCACTCAAGTGCAAGAGCTTATGCCTTTATTGAGGTACATTACAGGGAACAAACCATCACCACAGACTTGTATATATTTGAGATTGGCTTGGGGCTGAGGCTAAGGACAGGCTGAGAGAGGATCGGGACAGGCTGGGGGCAGTCTGAGGCCAGGTTGAGTTGAACTCAAGGGGTGCTAGCTGAGCTTAGGCTTGGAGACTCTGACGCATGCAGGTCAGACTTTTCAGCTACTTGCCCTTTATGACTGCATCAATCCATTTCATATATGGGGAGATTCTGGTAAAGACTGCAGGGGGCCTTCCATCTTCATTTCCACGAGATACAATACCATGGGCCACACCATCACATACTAGAGGTCCCCCAGAATCTACCTGTAAATGAGAAAAATCAGACTATGAGCAAAGAGTGCTTTACCCCAACTTTGAATGCCACACCATAGCTAATCCCAGGTTGAAGTAAGAAGTCCCAGCTCACTATTATTCGTAAGACAGGGATTTAATGATTGGCATCCTCCCACCCCCATCTGGCCTTACCCCATTGCTAACATGTCTCCTTTTACTCCTTCCTGTCTCATATCTAGCCTCATGGAAAGGTTACTGGAAGGGCTTGGGCACAGGGAGATGAGACAGAAGGGAGATTTCACTTCCCTCCTTCTAGTCTCAGGGCTAGAAGCCTAAGAACACAGGCAGTAGTCACCGCCATGGAGAGCTATTTGGCACACTTCCTACTCTGAGGCTGTTGCTTGAAGTGGAGAGGAAAGGCAGGTGTGTACTCACCTTGTATACTGACTTTAACATTGTGGGACTGCCCACGCAGACCTGGACTCTATCGTCATAATACACATACGTTCTACAGGCCTCTTTATTCATGATTATCAGTTGAGCTTCTCTCAGGGTATGTGATGTAGGTGTATTCACTCCAGTTCGCCCCCATCCAGCTACCCAGCACATCTTCCCAGGTCTGATAAAGTAAGGAGGTCTAGGCAGCCAAATTATCCTCACAGCAGAAGTCAACACTGCTTCCTTTTGAAGCTGTTGGGAGAAGGAGAGAAGAGACATCAAAGTAGTGAAGGTTGCTTGGACACGGGTCCTTTCCACTTGGAAATTCAGGAGTGGGTTCTGAGGATATGATTTGGACAGGAAAGAATTTGAAGACCTGAGCCAGGAGAGAGTTAAGGATGGGAGACTACTGCCTGGTTTTGTGTGTCAACTTGACACAAGCCTGAGTTATCACAGAGAAAGGAGTTTCAGTTGAGGAAATGCCTCCATGAGATCCAGCTGTAAGGCATTTTCTCAATTTGTCATCAAGGATGAGAGGGCCCAGCCCATGGTGGGTGGTGCCATCCCTGGGTTGGTAGTTCTAGGTTCTATAAGAAAGCAAACTGAGCAAGGCAGGGGAAGCAAACCAGTAAGGAACATCCCTCCATCGACTCTGCGTCAGCTCCTGCTTCCTGACCTGCATGCGTTCCAGTCCTGACTTGCTTTAGTGATGAACAGCCATGTTGAAATGTAAGCTGAATAAAACCATTTCCTCCCCAACTTGCTTATTGGTCATGACATTTGTGCAGGAATAGAAACCCTGACTAAGACAGAGACTCAAGCAGGGCAAGAAAAATAACAGCACCTTTAGTAACATGATGTCATTGGGACTGAAAGGGAAATTCAAACTTGGATAAGGGATTTGTTTTTCAACTTTTATCTTCTGTTGCCACGATTCTCTCTTGCTCACATCATGAGCTCCAAGGGTGACAGTGATTTCTCTGTTGAAAAACAAAAGAAGCAGTGAAAAGTGCTGCTCTTAGGAGGAAGGCTCCTTCTAACGAGGACACCAAGGTCTATCTTCTCTACTCTAGTGCTAGTCTCTAGAGGAGAGAGAATTGAGATGGAGCTCCCAGGACCACAGCCCTCCCAGAAGGTCAGGGCTCAGGGAAACACAGGACTGGGAACTCCCCCCACCTCTGCTTTCCAGTGAATGAATTGAACCCATGGTTTTAAATATGGCAAATGAGCACTCTACATGGAGTTACACCCCAGCCCATGTCTGAGCTCTGATGACACCAGGACAAGCCAGAGCTCTAGTTTTCATCCTGACTAGAGCCCTGCTTAAACCCCTGACCTCTGAAAAGGGGCCCACACATGAGATGGTCCAGTGTGTGGCCTTGAGCTCCCTTTTCCTCTCTGTGTAAGGAGAGTCTATCTGGAGATGAGGAAGGACTGGAGACTTGCTCAGCTCTCATGCTCTGTGAAATCTGGCTCCTGCATTTCCTCACAGGAAGAGAAGCCTCTTACCTTCCTTTACAGTGTGCAGCAGTCATCACAAATTGGGGGGTTACGAGAAAGCCACCACAGCTGTACTTGGAACCTCTATCAGTGATGATATCCAGATGTGCCATGTAAGGGCGTGAGTGTGGTTTAGACTCAACACCACCAATAATCCCCTCTGGAACAAAGAACCCCCAGACCCCAGTCACAAACTTGTAGAACACCCCAACACAGCATTGTCAGGGAAAGATAGGGCTAAGGCTGAGCGACTTCTCCAAGCCCACCCCACCTCACATGGGGCTCAGGACCCTCCACACATCCTGTGGCCTTTTTCTCTCTTGTTGATCTTTCCTCCCCAGTCCTCCTTGTCCACCATCATCTTTCATTCAGAATACAATGATCATTCATATTTCTGGGTTTCCACTCCATTAGACATTTCTCATTCTGTCTTCCTCAATACTAAGGGAAGGCCAGAGAAGAGCTGCTCATCAGAACAGGGAGTGATTGATGAAATGATGTGAAGGGGAATTTTTCAGTCATCCTTGAACTGCAGATTTTCCCTGGACTATGTTAGTTTATGATCCTGCATCGTGTTAGGGTCTTTGTTACCAAAGGTCAGAGATTAAAGTCAGTTGCTGAAAACTCAGAAGTTAGGGAGATGAAGAGAAAACTCACCAGCTCCAGCTCCAGAAGGCAATAGAAGTGCCATCATGAATAGTAGGGTATGCATTTTTCCTATGGTGCAGCCTGGGGAGAGATTCTGGTGAATTCCTGTCCTGGTTCCTTTTATAGCTCCAACGTGGGAGAAAAGAAGAGCTCTGAACCACAGATCTGGCTTCATCAAGCTTTATTTTTCTTATCAGAAATTCTCATGACTCTACTCTCTCGTGGTGTTGAATTTGTGGCAAGATTCTGAGACTACTGGGCCCCAGGATAAGGTCAAGACTGCACCCTTGAAAGTGGCTCCCAGGAGGAAAGACAGCAACACAAAGGGAGGGGGACCTTGATCAAGGATCATGGAACTGTTCTTGTAAGCATCCAGGTATTGTTGTCAGCTTTGAGACCCATGCTGCATATGTGTAAAGTCTCACCTCTGTCACTGTAGCACAAACCCAGGCATCTGTAGTGTATGGATATATGGGTGAGTGGGTGTACATTTCATTTTCACAAACAGGTGGTAGGCTGATTGAGCCTTAAGTACGTTGTTTGTGTTGACCAATGTGAGGGCATCATGCCTTTATTAAAATAAGTGGGAGATGATTGAATGTGGCTGGGAGAGATGAAAGAGCTGGATGAGTGCATTGAATACACAGCATGAAGGGCATGACCAAGTTAGTAAGTAACTAAGTCAGTGGTTCTCAAGCTTCCTCATGGTGTGACCCTTTAAAACAGTTCTTCATACTGTGGTGACCCCAGACACAAAATTCTTCTATTGACAGTTTATAAGTATAGTTTTGCTACAGTTTTATGAATTCTAATGTAAAATATGTAATGTGCAGGATATCTGATATTTGACCCTCTGATGCAGGTTGAGAAGAGATGCTGTAAGTGAATGTCCTGATTTAATCATAGTAACAGTCTCTTCTACAGACATTGTAATACACATTTAGGAAGAACTTAGTGGACTTTCAGGATATCACAGAATAAGAGGTCTTGGGTATCTGCAATGCAAGTCAAGGCTTTGGGTGACCACGTTGTCACAGTGTACAGAGAGAGATTGGCTCACTGGGTCTAAGTACTCCATAATATGGTCAGTAAAGATGATAGGTTTGGACATTTGTCTTGGTTCAAAATAAGAATGAAAACATTTTTTTAACAGATGAAAACTATTTACTGTGATGAATTTCAGAGAAAAAGGTATCATGCAGCAAGTAGCTCAAACAAGCATTTGTTCAGACTCAAAGACTATGTATTTCAATGAACCATACATATAATTGGACTTGATGTTCTAGAATCATGGAGCTTGACAGAAAAATTCTATATCTGTTAAAAAGAACTATGAAGCCTCAGCTAGTTCCCAGGCTTGGACCAGACACTCAGACCTCTTTGCATGACAGAGACTGGGTGCCCTTGAGGACAGTTCTGGCCCCAACTCTATCCTTCTGCATTTCCTTCCTTGCTTCCTCAGAGCTACAAGGGGCTGTCAGAGCACAATGATAAGAATTAGTGAAAAATAAATTAATGATTTTTTATTACTGTGCATTGAAACTGACCTGATAATACTTTGTAAAAACCCCAAATTCTATGCATCCCCAGTTAGATGCACCTGGCCTCGAGATAGTTTACACACATAGTCCCAAATGAACAATCTCATTTGCAACTCATGAATGAAGAGGTGGGACAGACATAGTTAACAGTTGTCATCATCTCCATAGTGGTTGCCTGATTCAGGTAGTGACATTATGATATAAACTAGTGGAAAACTTCACAACTGCCTCTTTTTACCAAAAAGTAAACCACGGCCTTGGTATACATGGAGTTCTCCAAGTCAGTGCAAATAATGCATTGTTGAATGAAGCAGACAAGGTGATCTCTGCTATATGCCCCATGAGGATATCTATTTGCATCTTGGAGAACTACAGTGACATACTGCAAACTTAACAGGGTGGTGACTCCAGCCAAAGTTGCTTTTGGTTTAGTTTTATTGTTGCAGCAAATGAGATATCTGTTCCAGCTTTCAATCTGAGGAATGTGTGAACATGCATCATTAGGAACAGTAACATCTATTAAGGGACCCCAATCATGTCACACTGATAGTATCATGCTTATTGGATTTGGAATGCAGGAGGTAGCATCTACTGTGGATAACTTGGGAAGACACACTTTGCTCTCAAAGTAGAAAAAAAAATCTAAGAGCATTGACTTTAGAGAAGTATCCATGGTCAGTGATCTTTCATATGTCCAGTTTTCTCTTCCTAATTCAGGTTGTTGTATTTGGCTTATCCATCTCTAAGGAAGAAGGAAAATCTTCCCTGGGTATTTGGAAGGAAAGTTCCTAAGGGAGGAAAAAAACCATCACACAGGATCACTCCCTAAGTAGCATCCAACTTGAGTGTGGATGTTTGGAATAAGATAATTTTAGTTGATGGCTTCATGGAAGACAGTGATGTACAGAAGTTCAAACCCAAAATAAAAACACCTTCAAACTTGTAGAAAAAGACCACCTAATCTCTAGCCATAGTAACAAGTCCAAACCAAAATTATATTTCTTGACTCACTGTTTCTTTTGGATGATTGTAGATGCCTGTGCAATTATAAAAAATAACCAGAAACATCTTCACCTTCATCTTGTCAGGAGACAATTTTTAAGTTTAAAATGTTTGGTTTTAGAATTTTCATGCAGGAGTATTGTATTTAAAGCACTCTTGTGCCTCTCTTTCCCCTCAAACTCCTTTCATGCTGTGTTTTACATTGCCTTGTGGGGAAGGCTGCATGGTGGGGGATGAATGGAGCCCTCCTGCTCTAAGCCCATGGCATGGGGCCCTAGTTTGCTGGGACACAGCAGTGATCCTCACCTCTAGCCTCTTGAGAATCTTACTCTTCAGAAGGAAACTATTCACCCATAATAACAGGAAAAGGTGTCTCATCTTAGAAGCTCTGAAACTTCTGGAGAAGGAAGGGGGAGAGCAGGCAGGGATTTGGAGGGAGGAGATAGGATGAACTTGGTGATCATCTTAAACATTCATTAGGAATGCCATGTGGACGATGGCATAGTCCTTTCCCAATGCACCCAAACACCAGAGATAGGAGTGGGAATCGCAGGGATGTGCCCTGCTCACATAAGGACAGGCACAAAAGCATTTCTCTAATTGTTGAGAGATAGTTTACAATCATTTATGTTAGGAAATGATGATTGTGTTTAAGAATCACAGTTTCGATAATTTCTTTTATGTATGTCTGCAATGCTTCTCTTATGTTTCTGAAATGCCATCTGTCTGTCTGTCTATCAGTTCTCAGCATCAGCTCAGGCCTCAGCAGACATCTTAGCCTTCGATCTATTAATGGTTTTCTCATATCTGGTAGGCTGTTGGGGAGCTATACTACCACAAACAGACATTTTCCCATGCCTCCATGAAACACATATAGCATCCCATTGCTGCCAGTGTGAAGCTCCCCAGCTCCTGAACCAGTGTGACTGAGTCAGAGGCCCTGACCTCAGTGAATATGCTTTGTGCTCCCTCCTGTGGTAACTTTTCGGGTTGGTACCTCCTCCATGGGACCCCTCCATTAACTTGGGATTCCATGTCTCCTGCCCACTTTCTCTTTCCTCACTCATTTGGACTTGCAGAAGCAAAGTGGTATAATCTTCATAACCTTATGGATTAGACCAAGGAGATAGGCGATAAACTGAGTCTTCAGCTCTATGTTTGTGGATTGGAGGAGGTTTTCCCTCTGAAAACCCAGGCCTAAGTGGGAACAGAGAAGAACAGGGAGACAATGGGTCTGGAAAGAGGTGATAAGAGGGTATTTACTGAGACTTCTCCTTTTTCTCTCCACAAGGAGACTCTAGGGGACAAGTTTGTGTGTCACAGAGTGGTCCAGGGCATTGTCAGTTATTATTTGTGTACTGGGACTCTTCCTCGGGCATTCACTAGAATCTCCAGCTTTATATGTTGGATTCAGAAACAATCAAACTCCTGCAACAACCCTTAAATGCTAAAGCTGTCTCTGGGCCAGTGCCCAGTGTCCTGGGTATAGTTATCTGAGTCTTAATAAAGAAGTCTGTCTGCAGGAAAGGAATGGTGCTGCTCTCTTCCATGAGTGCAGAGTTAAAAACATTTTATATACACAAGCCTCTTTTTCAGTCTCTCTTCGTTTTATGGTTTCTCTCTTCAGATACTCTCATAAAGCTTGGGCATCATACCTGTGCACTGACCCCGTCCTAACAGCACATATGAAATTCAGTACTGTCAGTCCTGGAAAGTGCTGCCTCTGTCTGCGAAGGGTGCCTTCTTCCTTTCTAATTCTTCTTCACATTTAACAGGCTACGAAGGACAAGAAAGATCTAAAGCTTTTACCTCCTACTCTCTCTTGTGCCTCTAAGGAATGTCTTTGGTCCTGGAAAGTTCACTGTTCTCTGAGACTCCCACCAGGTCCCCTGATCCAGCTCCAGCAAGGCCTCTCTACCAAGCTGTCATCTCATCTTAGAAAAGCAGCCACCTCTCTTCACCTTGTCCAGGGGGCTCAAGACAGCCCCAGAATCCAGATCAGAAACTTGAGAAAGAGAGCAAAATATTGAATGCCCAGACCAGTATGTAGACCCACTTCTTCTGCAGCACGGCCAGGTCAGCTCCTCTCATATACTATATCTTGGCTCAGAGCCCTGGTGTGAGCCCAGAGTCATGAAAAATCCACCCACTTAATAACTACTGTCATAGTCACTTTGTGCACCTAGTCATGGGGATAGTCTGATACCTTTTAAACACACACACACACACACACACACACACACACACACACACACACAATCTTTCACATGTACTCCATGCATAGTGAACACTCTCAGCCCCTCCCACCTCCCTAACATCCTTGTATTCCTAGGCTTTCCTCACAAGTCTCTCTCTCATGTTCATGTCTATGTGCTTAGTTTTGTAATACACTAAGGTTAACAATGACCATCTGCCTAATTGAGTTTGGATCTACCCATTGGAGCCTAGTTGGCCAGCAGTGGATACTCAACTAAAGACAGTGATTTCCTCCTCCCCTCCCAGAAACTATCAATAGCCAATATTTCAAAAAATAAAGAGTGCCACCCTGAAAGCCCCTTCCCCTTCCTAGACTGGTTGTTGGTTGGGCTAGTCTTACATGGGTCCAGTGCTGGGAACTACAGTTGGTGTGCACTGGATCCAGTCTAGAGAATGGAGTTTTGCAGCCCTTCCTCTTGTCTTCCAGCTCTTACATAGCTCATGTTCTCATGCTCTCACTTTCCTTAGAAGGGATGAACTAAGTGACTTGTTTAGGGTTGGACCCACAGCCACCACTTATTTGTGCATCTTGAGCCCCCGTGCTTCTGTGCATTCACCCCACTATCATCAGAAGGAGAGGCATCTCTGAGTAAGCCTGGAATCCACTTTTGCCTATGGGGGAAAGCATGAGTCTTTGGAAGGCAGTTTGCTGCTACATAGGTCTCTTTCTTGTATGTTATTATCCAGGCTTACAGAACCAGACATTAGTCCCCTCCACCCTTATGGTGTGGGTCTTGAATCTGATTGCAGGGCAGTTGGTTACCATCAAAACAGAGAATCTGATATTGCACATTTGGGCACATCTGGCTTTTCTTTTTTTTTTTTTTAATTAGGTATTTTCTTTATTTACATGTACATTTTCCCTTTCCCATCTTCCCCTCCAAAACAAACAAACAAACAAACAAACAAAAGCAAGAACAAACCTCTTTGCCTCCCCCTTCCCCATGCCTGCCACCCCACCCTCTCCCACTTATTGGCCCTGGCATTCCCCTACACTGGGGCACAAAACCTTCACAAGGCCGAGGTCCTTTACTCCTATTGATGATCGAATTTGCAATCCTCTACTATATACCTGCTTCCAGTACATTCAATCCCACCCTGTATAGTCCTTGATTGGTGGTTGGGTCCCTGGGAGCTCTGAGGGTACTAATTAGTAATTGTTATACGTCCTAAGGGGCTGCAAACCCTTCAGCTCCATAGAACCTTTCTCTAACTCCTTCATTGGGGACCGTGTACTCAGTTCAATGAATGGCTGTGAGCCTCTACATCTGTATTAGTCAGGTATTGTCAGAGCCTCTTAGGAGATAGCTATATGCTTGTCCTTCCTTCCGTCTCTGCTCCATAGTTAATCTCTGCCACTCCTTCTGTGGGTGTTTGATTCTCCTTTTTAAGAAGGAATGAAATGTCCATGTTTTAGTCTTCCTTCTTCTAAAGTTTCTTGTGGTTTGTGGGTCGTTCTTCCTGTATTCCAAACTTCTGGGCTAATAACCACTTATCAAAGAATGCATACCATGTGTGATCTTTTGTGATTGGGTTACCTCACTCAGGATAATACTCTCCAGATCCATCCATTTCCCTAAGAATTTTATAAATTCATT
>JADRCD010146742.1:0-12919 GCA_019843815.1 Montemys delectorum | reverse complement strand
CCAACCAACCAACCAACCAAACAAACAAACAAACAACCAGCCAGCCAGCCAGCCAGCCAGCCAAACCAGTCAACCAACCAACCAACTAACCAGCCAGCCAGCCAGCCAGCCAGCCAGCCAACCAACCAACCAACCAACCAAACAAACAAACAAACAAACAAAAGCCATGGGAGCAACAGAGGAGACCCTGAAGTATTCTTCTGGCCTCTGCATGTGTACGTAGAGATAGACACGCACTTATGCTTCCATGCACAAATTTGTTAAAACTTTTCTTTTTAATTTAAAGAGCACATGAATCAAAATAATTACGTTTGGGTATTTGTTCCTGGATTCTAGGAACAGAGGCATGGAGGTAATTAAAAGCCCTAAAATTCACTCAGGAGTTGCAAAGACATATTAAATTAAACATGCATTTAATTGCCATCCCTTCCCAAACCTCACTAAAGTGATAGAAAAGAGACTTTTCAAAAGTCTGAGGAAGGCAAAGCACCCTGTCAACCCAGCACTCGGGAGACTAAGACAAGAAGATCGGCCAAGAGTCTGAGGCCAGCTGGTTACACTGCAGGACCTATGGCAACAAACCCAAACCCAAACAAACCAAAACAAAAAACCCAGTTAGGCAGAAAGGGCAGGAGAGAGGACAAAAGCTAACGGAGTTAGCACAGCTAGGGCATGTGCACACTTAGTTAACAGAGGAAAAGCCAACAGACAATCTATTTTCACCGAAGAATTTCCCAACGACTTCTGGAATTTTTATTGGTGTTTCTGGAAGTCTGGGGTAAGTGAAAGGATGTTAGGGTGAAAAAGGCTTGGCGACCAGGGCCAAAGAATGACAACCCAACCACACCTCGCAACAGACCTTATGTAAGAGATTTATTGGGAAGGGGAGGAAACCAAAATGCTGCTTCTGAACGACACAAACCAGAGAGACAATGTCGTGATGGCGGGGTATACAGCGTTAGGAAGCATGCGCATAGAGAAAACAGGTGAGATGGAGCATGCGCATAGGGAAAATACTATTGAAAAGCAATCAGGAAGGTGGAGAATTAGCACTGAGTCATTGAAAGTGGGGAGGAACCTATTTCCAGAATGTGGCTCGTTCTTAGTTGACTATTAGTAAGCAGAAATTCCTGATAGTAGACTGGGTTGAGAGTCAATTTAAGTTGGACATGGCAGAGGCAGGTGGATGTCTGTGAGTTTGAGGCCAACCTGGTTTACATAGTTAGTTCCAGGACAGCCAGAGCTAAATAATAGAGAGACCCTGTCTCAAAAATAAAAGAAAAGTAAAGTTATCATATGCCACTGTGGCATGTACGTGTAATACCAACACTTGGAAGGTAGAGGCAGGATGATGAAGAATTCCAGGACAGCCTCAACTCCATAGTGAGTGTGGGATTAGCCTGGACTATGTGAGATCCTGTCTCAAAAAAACAAAAGAAAATAAACAAAAACAAAAAATAAGAAACTCACCAGGCTGTGGTGGTACACACCTTTAATCCTAGCACTTGGGAGGCAAAGGCAGGTAGATCTGTGAGTTCAGGGCCAGCCTGGTCTATAGAGTGAGTTCCAGGACAGCCAGGGCTACAGAAAGAGAGAAAGAAAGAAAGAAAGAAAGAAAGAAAGAGAGAGAAGGAAAGAAGAAGGAAGAAAGATTAATATGAAGTTAAACTGTAGGGTAAGAAGTTAGATGTAGGGTAAAAAGTCCAAGCTTACTTCTGGGTTTTGAAAACCCACCAGTTCCTGAGCTTGCCTCAAGATCAGGCCGCAAAATCCCTCCAATCTCAGCTCTCCTGGAAAGCACCGTTCCCAAGGAACTCTATATAAAGCCTGCCTCCTGCTCAGTTCTTTGGAGAGGCAACCACCCTTTTGTATCTTTCCCAGTAAATCTCTTGTGTGAAATTTGTCATGTGGTATGACTTTGTGGCATTCCTCGGCTCCTGACTTGCAGGATACAGTTCCTGTCAGAGCTATAGCATTGGAGAAAGCTTTCCCTTGCATACTTACATAGACTTCCAGATCCCTTCATGGCTCCAAGTAGCTCTTGGATTGTTGGTATCTCCAGAAAAAAAAAAAAAAAAAAAAAAAAAATGGAGGTCTAGTTTCTGACCTTGGGTGAAAATGGTGAGAGCTGATGCTGCCACCTCTGGACATTTCCAAAGGTAACAACATAGCCAGGTCAAATGAAAGTCCTAAATAACAGCCCCTTCCCAGAAACAGCTACACACAGAGAGACAGCAGAGACTCTCCAGGCTATCTGGAATGTTGTCTTATATGAAGGGACACCAGATAGGAAGAGAGGAGGAGAAGTCACAGTGGGGATGGCAGGAGTGGTTGTTGAAGCAAGGCACACAGGTGCATGTACACTGTCATATACCCAGATAAGTAAACAAATGCAATAGAGATTTACAGTCATCTAAAAAAAAAAAAATCAACATTAACAGCAACAGCACAGTATTGCTTCTGATTTGTTCCTGCCCTGCCCAGGACGTAACTTGAGTCTGACCATTAGAAAACATGAGGTGTTTTCTATGTTTGTATGTTGTACAAAGCAGTAAAAACAGCAAGCAAAATCCTTCCAAACTCTCAAGATCTTGAAAGTTAAGGAAACTCTACACAAGTCTCCAAAGTGAAAGACCTAAAATGTATCACAGTAAAATGTTATAAAAATTGATACTATAACTAAAATGACTAATGTTCTAAAAATACTCTGCTGTTAAGTTCTGGGGAGCCAAGAGTCCAGCAGGAAAGAAAGGTTCTCACAGTGCCTTGGGATCTGCTTGCAGGAGACACTGACATGACATGGTCTTAGTGGCTCAGCAACCTTAGTCAAACTTTCCTACACTGACACTTTTGCCCTAGGCATGTCGACATGGCTGAATGATAAAATTTGGCCCAATTGTGCCTCCGTAGGCAGCCAAATACAGCTTAAGTGTGTCACTTTCCTGCTCTGATAGATGCCTCAGGAAAAAAAAATTTATAAGGGAACACACTTTGACTCCTGCCTTCTGAGGTTTCTGCCCATAGTCACTCAGGGCCATCACCGTGGAAGGAAGGGAACAAAAGAGGAATCATGAAAGCGGGTTGATCATTATGAGTTTGAAACCAGCCTGGTCTATCTGCCTAGTAAGCATCAGGCCAGCCAGTAGGGCCCATAGATAGAGTCTCTATCACAACAGAACAAAACAGTTTAAGGGCTGGGCTGGTTGCTTAGTGGGCAAAGCACGTGCCGTGCTTAGCTATGTTGAGAAAGGCCTTACTTGTAGGAGCCAGTCTCTAACTCCTCTGCCTTCAGTCTGCCCACAGGCTGGAAGGCACACAGGGCTCTGTCTTCCAGTACACAATTAAAGAATACAACTACATCCCCGCCTACTGGTTTTATTTTTTTTCTTTTTTCTGGGGTTTTATTTGGTTGCTGTGTATGTGGTGCTGAGTGTTGAAATTGGACAAGTGTTTCCTTACCACCGCTGGGCTATATTTCCTACTCTGATTTTGCTTTTTCAGAAATCACCTACTTCCTCTCTTAGGAAATATCGGGACTTGTTTCTTTTACACACACACACACACACACACACACACACACACACACACCATCTCTGCGAGGATAATTACATCATAATTGTGATTATTAAGTTGTTTAAGAAAATACTAAAATGAGTTCAATTTAATAAAGTTTATTCAGGAAGGGAAAAGTTCTGAAGATGGGGCAGTGTTCCCAAAGCTGTCCCTCACATTCACTACATAGGTTACATTTACAGGGGAAAGAAAATACACAGTAACAACCTGATTGGCTGCAGTTATTGTTTGCCTAATACGAGCAGTCTCGTAGAGGCATTTGTCTTCCTGTGATTGGCCCAGTGTCTGTCTCATTGGCTGAAACTCAACTGCAGCACAGGATATGCTCCTGAACTAGTTTGTCAAGAGTAAGTGGCAGCTGAGTGCTCAGTACAAAATGGGACATTTATAACCTCCTGTCTCATGCTCAGGGGACATTGGACAAGGGGTGACAGTGGCAAGAGAGACCCAGAGGATGGGAAAAGGGCTGTGAGACGCTGTCTTCTGGGCAGGTGTGGCCCAACACAGTCTTGACATTACAGCAGCTGGGGCTGCCTCCAATGGACCTACACAAGCCTGGGCCTGTTGGTAGTCGAACATAGATTGGGAAAGGGCTTAAAGGGCTCTAAGACTCCCTGCTGAGCAATTAGCTACCGATGGATTCTGCAGAAGGGATAGTCCTTAGCTGTGTGCCCAGGGAGGAGTTCACCAAGCTCTAGTTAATAGTTCTGAACTCTCTGCCGCACAGATGATCCTGCTTAAGTTCAGTGGGTCTCAGAGCTGGGGAGGATTGCTCAGCTGTTTAGAGCACTTGTGGCTTTTTTGGAGGATCCACCACAACCACAATAAACCATAACCATCCATAACTTCAGTCTCAGAATCCGACGCCGTCTCTGGCCTCCATGGGCACCATGATGCACATACATAAGTGTAGGCAAAACATTCATTCATATAAAGTAAATAAATCTGAAAACATTTCAGGGCCTCAAAACAAACAAAATGACATCACCTACAATAAAAAAGAAGTCATGTGAGAAGGGAACTTGTTGGGGGGAGGGGTAAGAGGGGTGGGAAGGAGTCTGGGGAGCCACAATAATCAAAATGCACTTTATATATTGTGCTGGATAGTTTTATATCAACTTGACAGAAGCAAAGGTTATCCAACAGGAGGGAGCCTCAAGTAAGAAATACATCCATGGGCCGGAGAGATGGCTTAGCAGTTAAGAGCATTGACTGCTTAGGTACTGAGTTCAAATCCCAGCAACCACATGGTGGCTCACAACCATCTATAATGGGATCTGATGCCCTCTTCTGGTGTGTCTGAAGACAGCTACAGTGTACTCATCATATATAATAATAATAATAATAATAATAATAATAATAATAACAATAACAATAATAACAATAATAACAATAATAATAATAATAATAATAAAGAATTGTATCCATAGATTGGACTGCAGGGAAACCTACATTTTCTTAATCAGTGATTGATAGGAGAGCCCAGTCCATTGTGAGTGGAGCCATCCCTGGGTTGGTTGTCCTGGGTTCTATAAGAAAGCAGGCTGAGCAAGCTGTGGGGAATAAGCCAGTAAGCAGTTCCCCATTCCATGGGCTCTGCATCAGCTCCTGCCTCCAGGTCCCTGCCCTCTTGGAGTTCCTGACGTGACTTCCTTCGATGTTGAACAGGGATGTAGACATGTAAGCTTCCATCATCACCTTCCTCCCCAACCCGCTTTATAGTCATAGTGTCTCATCACAGCGATAGAGACTCTAAGTAAGACAGATATGTATGAAGTCATCAAAGAACAAAATTAATAAAAGTGGGTTTTAAAATTATAGTTTATTGTGCTGGAGAGATGGCTCAGCGGTTAAGAGCACTGACTGCTCTTCCGAAGGTCCTGAGTTCAAATCCCAGCAACCACATGGTGGCTCACAACCATCTGTAATGAGATCTGACGCCCTCTTCTGGAGAGTCTGAAGACAGCTATAGTGTACTCACATATAAAATAAATAAATAAGTATTTTTAAAAATTACACTTTATTTGTGAGAGAGAGAGAGAGAGAGTGTGTGTGCTCACGCGCGCGTGTACATGAGCCATAGTGCTCATGTGGCTTTGGCAGTCAGAGGACACCATGAAGGACACCTTTTTTTCTTCATGTGGGTCCCAGGGACCTCACTCAGGGAGCCTAGCTTGGCAGCAAGTATTTTAGGTGCTAAGCCACTAAATCCATTTGGGGGTGTGTGTGTGTGTGCCTGTGCTCGAGCGTGCGTGAGCATTCACCTGTGTACAAGTAGATGAGTCATCATCCATGGAGAAGTCAAAGGACATCGTTGTGGAGCTGGCCCCTGCCCTCCACATTTAGGTCTGGGGAATTGAACCCAGGCTGTTCATCTCGGTGGCAACTGCCTTTACCTGCTGAGAGCTACCTTGCCTTTTACCTCAATAAAAATCTTAGAAAGCAAACAAAACAGCAACAAGCAGCCCAACCAGGTGGCTTCACATCTCCCTCTCTCTCAGAAGTAAGAGGCTGAGGCAGGAGGACTGCTAGCCAAAAGGACCGAGGACCCCACTGCCACAGATTTACTTATATGTCACTTTTCAAGCAGGACATGTATCTATGAGCATAGCTGTTCTCATCTCTAAGGGAGAAATATTCTTATCCCAGCACTCGGGAGACAGAGGCAGGTGTATCTCTGCAAGTTCTAGGCCAGCATGGTCTATGCAGTTAATACCAGGATAGCCAGGAAGTACATAGAGAGACTTTGTTTCAAAAAGAAAAAAATATTAATTATATGAGGATAGTGAATAAAGATGTATATTATTTTATTACTACTTTGAATGTATTCAGAGGATTGTATTGAAATATCTCTAGAATAAAGGAATGCTATGTAGACAGAGCTGCTTTCTTGACCTGGCAAAACTCCCAGGACACATTCTCACAGGTCAGCTAGGGTCTATTCCCTGTATGTATTCCTGATTGACTCTTTGGTAAAGGAATTAGAATATTCTAATTGGCCAGGCCGTCAGCAAGGTCCTAAGCCCTAGGGCTATGACCAATAAAAAATGATTTCAGAGGTCTGGCCCAACGAGTTACAGTTTTTCACTTGAGGTAGTGTGATGCAAAGATGCCAATTATCATCCTCCCCCAGAGAAGATTAGAAACTGCAGGAGGAGCTGGGTGTAGAACTGGGTGTGTGGCTCACCTCTATAATACCAGCATCTTCAGAGGCTCGTGCAGGAGGATTGTTATGAACTCAAGGCCAGCTTGTGGTACAGAGTCTCTAAAAATAGAGAAACGCATGCACACACACACAGGAGAAGAGAGCTTGTCCTAAGTAAGCTCTAACCAAGAACCAAGAGAGGGGGGAATGGACAAGGAATATGGCAGGGAAAACCATGAAAATCTCACACAGAGTCTTCATTAGTGGGGACTGGAGAGATGATTCAGAAGTCAGGAGTGCAAACTGCTCTTGCTGAGGATCCCAGTTTGGTTCCCAGCACCCAAATTGAGTGGGTTACAACCTGTTGTAGTTCTAGCTTCTGGGGATCTGATGTCATCTTCTGCCTGGTCTGGGCAACCGCACTCACATGCACATACCCACACACATACATCTAATTAAAAATGAAAAAGAAAAGCAGGGCAGTGGTTGCACATGCCTTTAATCCCAGCACTTGGGAGGCAGAGGCAGGCAGATCTCTTGAGTTCGAGGCTAGCCTGGTCTACAAAGTTCTAGGACAGCCAGGGCGCCAGGGCTACACAGAGAAACCCTGTCTTGAAAAACAAACAAAAAAACCCAAACAAACAAACAACAAAGAAAAATCTTCGGAAATGGGTTTTGGAGATGACTCGGTGGGAGATTATTCACTATAAAAGCCTGGGGACCTAAGTTTGGATTCCCAGCACCCATGTAATTGTTGGTCCACTTAGAATCCCAGTGCTTAGGAGGCAGAGGTAGGATCCTGGGAACAAGCAGCTGTACCAAACTAGTCAAATCATCAAGCTCTGTGTTCAACAGAGAATCTCTGGCTCAATATATAAGGTGAGAATGATCTGGAAGCTACTGGACTTCAGTCTCTGGTCTCCACACACATGCATTCCTACACACATTCACACACATGTAAACATGCGTGGATACACACATATGTATGCTCCTCAAAAACTTTAGAAATTGTGGTGGTTTAAATAAAAATGGCCCCCATAGGTCCATAGGGAGTGGCCCTATTAGGAGGTGTGGCCCTGTTGGAATAGGTGTAGCTTTGCTGGAGGAAATATGTCACAAGCAGGTGGGCTTTGAGGTCTCAGAAGCTCAAACTCGGCCTAGTGGCTCACAGTCTCTTCCTGCTGCCTGCTGATTCAGATGTAGAACTCTCGGCTACCTCTCCAGCACCATGTCTGGCTCTTTGCCATCACGCTTCCCACCAGAATGATAATGGACTAAACCTCTGAACCTGTAAGCCAGCCCCAAGTAAATGTTGTCCTTTCTAAGAGTTACCGTGGTCAAAGTGCCTCTTCATAGCCATAGAAAAACCTAACTAAGACAGAAGTGTAGAATTCTTGGACATTTGATATAGACACAAATTGTTTAACATTTATCCCATGCCACAGTTACTATTATTTATTTTTAAAGTTTTATATGTTTTTCTTTTTTCTTTTCTTTTCTTTTTTTTTTTTGAGACAGGGACTCTATGTAGTCCTGGCTGTCTGGACCTCACTATGTCTGGCCTTGAACTCATAGAGACCTGCCTGCCTCTGCTTCCTGAGTGCTGGGATCAAAGGTGTGTGCCACCATGGCAGCTATTGCTGGTATTTTCATGTTAAGCTCACTTGATCTAAAAATATATTCATACGGCTCGTGGCTGGTGTAGGATGTAAACACTCGCCGTAAAGTAAATCATCTCTTCGGTTCTCCTTCGCAATTTCCTCTTTAGTAGGGTGTGTGTTGGAAGAACCGCAGCATGACTGACCAGCAGGTGCCTGACTTTCCTGTTGACAGTGACTATCCCAGCAACACGTCACACTTTCCCCATCAGCAGCTGTCAACAGAGACACCTGTGGCTCCAGCAGTTTCCAGGGATTCTGCTTAGAGCAGTGGTTCTCAACCTGTGGGTCTCGACCCTTCCACAGGGGCCACGTATCAGATATCCTGCATATCAGATATTTACATTATGATTCAGAACGGTAGCACAATTGCAGTTATATAAAGCTGTAATTGCAAAGTTACTGTTATGAAGCAGCAACAAAAATAATGTCGTGGCTGCAACATGAGGAACTGTTAGTTAAAAGTTCTCAGCATTAGGAAGGTTGAGAACCATCTGGTCTAGAGTCACATCTATGCCCCAGCCCCGTTATGGTGTATGGTGAAATCCTTTCCCAAGTTAGAAAGTGTTAGGAGGGAAGGAGAGAGTGAGTGAAGGAAAGACAGAAGATTGTTCACATGTGAACTTCTTGGCTTTCAGTTGCTCTCCGGTAATTTATTTCTTTCACCATGCTTCAGTAAAACAGAATCCAGTGTGTAGGTCTCTTGGTACATTTACATGCTCTGTGCTACTTAGATACCCAAGGACAAAAATTACTTTTACACAGCAATCAAATAAGGAAAAATTAAATCCCAGGAAAACCTAAAGTAACCCTAATATCAATGATCAACCAATAAAATGTCTTGGACCTTTGGAAGCACCAATCTCTGTTTGAGAGTTTGTTGTACACACTCAATATGGGAGCTGGAGGCAAATAATCACACAGCTACCCACACTTTCAAAAGTGCACCCAGACCAGGAGTGGGAGATGAGCAGACAGAGTCAGGGAGAAGAGCAACGCAGAGTTGTAAAGGGTCACACAGCTGTGCATGTGGGCAAAGCTCAGGGTGGGATCCAGCAGCTCAATTAGAGGAAATTAGTTGTGTTTGTTTCTGTTTCTATGGCAACCAAAGTACCTTAGAAACAGGAAATAGGCCAGGTGGGGGAAATAAAGAGAAACACAAATCCCCACATTACAACATCCTTAATGGGCCTTAAGACAGCAGATTGTAGACTTTCCTAGTTAATGGTTATAGAAGCCACTGGTTTTACGCACATACTTAATCCCAGCGTTGGAAGGCAGAGGCAGAAGGAGTAATGACAATATCTTCAGCTACAAAGCAAATTGGAGCCCAGCCTAAGCTATATGAGACTCAGTCTCAAGAAGAAGGGGGGGGGGGGGGGGTGGAGAAAGAAGAACAGGAGACAGAGGTGGCAGCTGGGCCACCAAAATGAATCAGTGTACAAAGGCACTTGCTGCCAAACCTGACAGCTTGAGTTCGATCCCCAGGACCCACATGGTAGGAGAGAAATGAGTCCTGCAAGTTTCATCTGACCTCCATATGCAACCCTTGGGATCAGAGTGTGCGTGCACACACAATGAATAAGTGTAAAAGCGTTTGCATTTAGTGATTTAGATATTTTCCTCTGCAATCTTAGATTTATTTTATCTTGTGTGTATGAGTATTTGCCTGCATATATAGATGTTTACCATGTGTGTGTGTCTGGTGCCTGCAAAAGTTAGAAAGGGTGTCAAATTCCCTGGAACTGGAGTTATGAATGGTTGTGAGCCACGTGTAGATGCTGGGAACCAAATCTGGGTCCTTTGCAAGAGCACCAAGTGCCCTTAACCATGGAGCCATCATCTCTCTTGCCTGGTACCCCTATTTTTAGAAGATTTCTTGTTATTTTTAATCATGTGCGCGCGTGTGTGTGTTGGGGGGGAGTACAGCTAAGAGGTATCAGCTCTTCACAGAGTTGAGTTACAGATGTTGTGAATTGCCACGTGTGGGTGCTGGGAACTAAATCTGGGTTCCCTGGAAGAACAGTGTGTGCCTTCAACCACTGTAGTGAGCACAAAGGTAGATACATGTAGTTAGTATAACAGAAGTTATATTTTATTATGCTAAGGGCTCACACTCTAAATTCTTAACTGTGGTTCCAAGCCTGTCTCCCCTGTACGGCTTATCTTAGCTGGAGGTCAGGTCCAGTCTTTACAGAAGTCTAAAGTCTCTAACTCTTTAATTTGAGGGTCAGGACCCTGCAGAGATTCTGTAGCCACAGGGCAGATCAAGGTGGCATCTCTCCAGATGTGCAGAGTAGAGTTTTGCTCTTGGTCTCTGCTTATATACTGTCCAGTGGGTGTTGTGGGTTCTAGGACTGTGTCTGGTTATCTTGGGTGAATGATATCCTGGGTTCTGGTTATCAGGTGCAACCTCGGGTGTAGTGTTGGCTCTTGTCTCAGCTATTTTTACATGTCTAAAAGGCATTTTGTTTTTTACTAAGTGCATTATAACCTCCCCAGCCCTGCAATGCTTCTACATTCCCTGAGGTTAAGAAGTATTTCTGAGCCAGACATGGTGGAGCTCCCCTTTAATCTCAGCACTGGAGAGGTGGAGGCAGGCAGAACTCTGTAAGCTTGAGGTCAACCTAGTCGTCTACATAGTAAGTACAAGTGGGACTACATAGAGAAACCATGTCTCAAAAGAAGAAGAGGAAGGCCGGGAGATGGTGGCGCATGCCTTTAATCCCAGCACTTGGGAGGCAGAGGCAGGCGGATTTCTGAGTTCGAGGCCAGCCTGGTGTACAGAGTGAGTTCCAGGACAGCCAGGGCTACACAGAGAAATCCTGTCTCGAGAAAAGAAGAAGAAGAAGAAGAAGAAGGAGGAGGAGGAGGAGGAGGAGGAGGAGGAGGAGGAGGAGGACTATCTCTGAATAAAGGAGCCTATACCATAATTTTATTTCTGGAAATCAGATGTTTGTCAACCTGGAGAATTCATTCTTCCTTCTTGTTGGGCTTTTACTTCCACTTTTGAGACTCTGCCTGGATCCAAGAGAGCAGCAAGCCACAGCTGCTTTACTGCTGACATCAACACATCGCTCTCAACTCTGTTGAATTGCAGTCTCCTAATAGGGGATTATGTATTTTTCCTTTGGCTCCTCCCCCTTTTGGTGGCCTCCTCCTCCTCCACTCTACCCAACTAGGGTGCCTCCTGGTTCTCCTTTGCCCTCCTGAAGGCCCACATTACTGTTTGTTTTGCTTGAGATGGCGTCCCCCTTTTAGCAGGCTAGTCTTGATGTCATCGGCTAAAGTGCCCCTTGAGGAACTGGAACCACGTGTTTGCAGTACTATGCCTGCCAGCCTGCCAGGGACCATACAACCGAAACGCTTTTAGGACCCTCCCCAGTCTATCTTTATATTTGTTTATTTACATACTGTTTTTTTTTTTTCTGGGGCGGGGAGGGTATAAAACAGGGTCTTTTATATCCCAAGCTGGCTTCAGACTCTCTGTGTAGCTAAAATTCAGCTTGACCTTCTCATCCTCCTGCATCTGTGTCCGGCATGGTTGGATGACAGACACACCTGGTTTATTGGGGTGCTGTGGACCACACTCCTTGTATGCAAGTGCTCTCCCAATCCAGCCCCAGGTCTAGGCCTGCAAAGTCAATGTCCTTACTCCCTACCATAGTCTTCACTCTTCACTTCCATCTCTGTATCCTTAGGAACAGAGAGCAAGACCACGTCCGAGAGGCTCCTGTAGAGCTGTGGACACGTCTGTTTCCCATTAGAAGGGAATTTCCATCACAGCCGCTGCCTAAGGGATGGATCTTTAAAGCTCTTGCTCTTCCATCCTTCTCCTGCCTTCCATTGACTGATTCGTTCATAACTCTAAAAATATTTATTAAGGAGAAAGATGCACATGATCTGAAGAGAACCCAAAGTATAATCAAAGTACTTACTGCCTGATGATGCCACGCTAGACAGATCTGCCTAAGTAATTTTCCTGTTGTAATAATTATGGCATGTGGTATTGGGGCAGAGGCCCAGTTGGCTTGCTTCACACCCATAAAGACCTAAATTTGATTCCTGAAGCCCACATGCAAGGCTCGACATTATGAACATTATGTCGTGACCTGAGCCAGCCAGCAAAGCCCAACTGTGAGCTGAGCCGCAGGTCCCTCTGAGAGACTCTGTTTCAAAAAAAAAAAAAAAAAACAAAAAAAAAAAAAAAAACAAGATGCGGGACCTCAAGAAGCTCGGCAGATAAAAGGCATTTACTTGCTGCCAAACTTAGTGACATAGGCTTTACCCCTGGAACCCACAATGGAAGGAGAGAACTTACCCACTTCTGCACCTGTGCCCTGTGCAGCACCCCATATGTACATCATATACACAATAATAATGAATATAACAAAAACATTAAAACAAAAAGAGAGCCTGGTGTGGT
Organism: Montemys delectorum; assembly: GCA_019843815.1. Taxonomy (NCBI): domain Eukaryota; kingdom Metazoa; phylum Chordata; class Mammalia; order Rodentia; family Muridae; genus Montemys; species Montemys delectorum. The sequence continues at coordinate 117 of JADRCD010146742.1, read as the reverse complement.
GGTGCACGCCTTTAATCCTAGGATTCAGGCGGTAGAGGAAGGCTAATCTCTGTGGGTTTGTGGCTAGCCTGGTCAATATAGAGAATTCCAGGCCAGCCAGAGCTACACGGTAAGACT
>JADRCD010146740.1:0-21165 GCA_019843815.1 Montemys delectorum | reverse complement strand
AAAAAAAAAATCCCAGCTAGCCTCTCTTTGCCAGTCCCTCAGCTAAATAACAAAGGTAGGAACCAAGCCCTCCTGAGAGCCACAAGCTAGTGCACTAAGCTGGCTGGCCAGCCAAAGGGTTCAAATGCTAAAGCGTCTAAAAGCGTGAAAGCAGTCTTGGGTAAGACCCAGTGAGCTACCCATGAAGTCAGCTCACCCCAGGGTAAGGGTCTCAGCCTTACCTTTTAACTTCTAGGAGCCTTATAGCACATGACAGCAGACATTATCCCACTGCCCTGTACTGGGGTCTGGCTGCCTCACCTACCATGCACAAAGCTCTCAATTCCATTCCCAGTACTACATGAACACAAACATGGTGGTGCACACCTGCAAGTTCAGAGCTCAGAAGGTAAAGCCAGGAGATCAAGAGTTCTAGGTTATCCTCAGTTATACAGCTATTCCAAAGTCAGCCCAAGATTCAATCTTTGGCACTCAAGTAAAAAGCAAGGGATCATAATGCACACCTGTCATTCCAGGCAGACAGATCCCTGGGGCTTGCTGGTCAGTCTAGACTAATCAACAAGCCCCAAGTTCCAGTGAGAGACCATGACTCAAAAACACAAAGTAGACAGCTCCTGAGGAACCATGCCTAAGCCTGCCCTCTGACCTCTACACACTCATATTTAGACATTTGTGCATAAACACATACACAGGAACCTGGGGCCTAGATGCCCAGTCAATCCCCTTGACTAAACCCCTAGTCAGTTATGGCAGACCCATGCTTGGGGCCTCAAGCCTCTACATCATTATTGTTACTCTCTAGAACCTTCAGGGTAGTTTCAGGCTCTGTAGAAATCTGGACCTCATGTGAAACCTGGAGCCTTGGCCTCCAGGGCTAGCAATCTGCATGCAAGCCTCAGCAAGGGGCTGGGCAACTTGAGATGTCCTAGAGTACACTCATGTTCTTAGAAAAATCTAAGGCAGCACTGACAGGAAGCAGCCTTAGCTATCCTTAGGTGCTGGGCTGGCCCAAGCCTTTGGCACACTCTTTCCTTTGCTCCTGGCTAACAGCCAGATGTCCACTGGATGGACATTCAAGAACAACAGATGAAGGAAACAGCAGAAGGGTCAGAAAAGACTCTTAGTTCTCACTCTGTTTAGTAAAACTCATAGCAGGAAATAGAGAATGGGATTGAGTGGGGCCCCTCTTAGCAAGCTCCTGCAGCACAGGTACACTATGCATTCTAGAGTAAAAAGAATTTAATGCCAGACATAGTGGTACATGCCTGTGACCCCAGCACTTGGAAAATGAAACCGAACAACTGCTGCTACAATTCTGGGGGCCGACCTATGCTATAGTAAGTTCCAGGTCAGCCTGGACTACAGTATGAGACTGTTTCAAAACAAACAAACAAACAAACAGATTAAAAAAAAAACAGGCATGGTGCTGTATACCTCTAATCCCACCACTCAGGAGGCAGAAGCAGGTGCATCCCTGTGTGTTCAAGGCCAGCCTGTCCACATTGTGAGATTGTATTTAAAAAACTGATCAATAGCTAGGCTTGATGGCACTTGCCTTTAATCCCATCACTTGAGAGGTAGAGGCAAATCTCTCAGTTTGAGGCCAGCCTGGCTTACAAAGGAGGTTTCAGGACAGCCAGGGCTCTGTTACTCAGAGAAACACTATCTCAAAAAAAAACAAAAATCAAAATAAATAGATAAGTGAATAAACAAACAAACAGGGAAGCTGAATACATAAAATTTTTATTTCAGTACCTAAAAGCCATAGGTCTTTTTGAGTATGAAGCAATCAAAGAGAACATAAATATCAATAATATCTGTTATCAATTTGGTGCTGGAAACTGACCCCAGGGTCTTATTCATGCCAAGCAAGTACTCTATGCCTGAGCTTCACCCACAGCCCTCTCATGGCTTTTTTTGAAACAAGGACTAACAATGGAGCCCAGGTTGACTCAAGAAATCTCCTGCCACAGACTCCCAAGTACCTAAGGTCACAGGTGCAGCTAGTTCAACCTAAACGGACACTTCCAACAACCCAGTCCCTGCAGCCTTTTATCAACTTTTGAGGTGTTTTTGAGACAGGGTCTCACTATGTAGCCCTGACTGCCCTAGAACTCTCTATGTAGAGTGAGCTAGCCTCAAATTTAGAGATGCTCCTGCTTCCACAAAAGACTGGTAACAACAATAACAGAGGGTGTGTGTGTGTGTGTGTGTGTGTGTGTGTGTGTGGTGTGTGGTGTATGTGTGTGTGTATGTGTGTGTGGTGTGTGTGGTGTGTGTGGTATGTGTGTGTGTGTGTGTGGTGTGTGTGGTGTGTGGGGTGTGTGATGTGTGTGTGTGGGGTGTGTGGTGTGTGGTGTGTGTGGTGTGTGTGTGGGGGGTGTGTGGGGTGTGTGGTGTGTGTGTGTGGGGTGTGTGGGGTGTGTGTGTGTGTGTATATGTGGTGTGTGGTGTGTGGTGTGTGGTGTGTGGGGTGTGTGTGGGGGTGTGGGGTGTGTGTGTGTGTGTGTGTGTGTCACAATGATAGAGTAAGGCAGTGAGAGGGGGATTACTGGAGCTCACTGGCCAGCCAGACTACCTGATCAGTGAGCTTCATGTTCAGTGAGAGACCATGTCTCTAAAGTTTAAGATGGAAGGACAATGACATGGTTCAATGGACACAAGGGCTTGCTATATAAGCTTGAGGCCTGGAGTTTAATCCCTAGGACCCACATATATTTGGAAGAACTTCACAAAGATTATTTCTGACTTCCACAAGTGCACTCTCTGCCACACACTTGGACACACGCGCACACGCGCGCGCGCGCGCACACACACACACACACACACACACACAAACACACACACACACACACAAACACACACACAAACACACATTGGTAATGTCCACAGCAAAGCCAATGTTCTCACTGGGCACATACTGCAGCATCATACATGGAACACTTCCTGGAATGGAGAAGTGCTGCTGTGTGAGAGGCAGAGGGGAGGGGACAGAGTAAATCAACACCCCTCCTTCACACACTTCCTGGATCCTAGAAACAGCTGCAAATAGAATCTGCCCACTGGACAGATGGAGCAAGCTGAGGCTCCCAGAGCTAGACGGAGAGCATTCCAACTGGGAAGCTTTAGCTTGGGAGCCTGGGCCACGAAAGAATCCTAAAAAATGTTTCTTCCCAAGTTCTTCAACTTCTGTCACTCAGAGAGGATGGACAGGCAGGGGTGCCTGGGTGGTAAATGGAGAACAGACTAATGGATGGATTCACTTGGAAGACAAGAGCCAGTCAGCTCAAGAGAACCAGATAACAATCGGTCAGTTAACAAGTTCAGCCAGTCAGATGGCAGAGGCCTACCCAAGTAAATAAGGGGCACAGATGGGCATTTGCACACAGGAGGTCACCTTAGATGGCTAGCCAGACAACGGTGGACTTCAGAGTGAGTCTGGACAGATGGGACAACCAAATGGTGCCGGTAGGAAGTCTGTCCAGAACAGATAACCAGCTAACCAGGCAAGAGAGAAGGCTCCAGATAAATAACTGGCCAGATAGACCCCAGGGGTCATTCCTCATGGATGACTGAGTGGCAAGTGTTATCTTCAACAGCACACACACTAAGACTTCGAGGTAGCAGGAGAAAAGAGTGGGTCTATCCCGGATCACAGGCAAAGCGATGTCAGAGTTGCCCAGCGATAGCCGGAACTAGGTGCACCAAGAAGGGTCTGCACTGACCGTCTTGCCCCAAACACCACCCACTACCATCGACTAGTCCCAGACTTGGATCTGCATCTCCAGTCCCTGCGGAAAGCCGTGGAGACTCTCGCCCCAGACCTTACCCACTGCCACCGGTCCTGCGGCGTCCGCGAGCCGCAGTTCCGCCATTCCCCGCCCGCCCGCCCTCCGCGCCCTAGGCCGCCGCCCGCCCTCCCGGCCGGAGCCCCAGAACCGCCGCCGGCGCGCTCGCTCACCGGCCCACGAAGTTCTCGAGCACCGAACTCTTGCCGGCGCTCTGGCCGCCCACCACGGCGATCTGCGGCAGGTCCAGGTGGCAGCTCTGACCGATGGAGCTGAAGGCGTCCTGCAGCTTGTTAACCAGCGGGATGAGCTCTTCCATCCCGCGGTTGCCCATGGTGCCCGCCTCCGCCCCGCGGATCCCCCGACAACGACTCTAGGTTCCGATGCGTCTGTGGCCGTTGCCTCCTCCTGCTCTGCTCTGCCAGCCCGCCCGGGCTCCCCTTCGCCGCGACGCCCGCTCCCGGCTAGTCCTCACAGTCGCCGCCTCATCCGGTTCTCAGGCGACACCCGACCCGAGCGACCTCCCCTCCCGCCTCCAGGGGGGAGCCCACAACCCTGATACTCTATCCAATTGGTCAAAAGCACTGCCACTCAAGAACGTGAGCCAATAAAAAAGGCACGAGGAAGGGCTAATCTCACAAATTCACTGGGTAATAAAACTGTCACTCTTAAGTGAAAGCCAATAGAAGTCGAACCGGGTTGTCAGACCTGGAAGGCGTGGTCTCTGGAAAAGAGGCCTCAGCTCACTAGGTTGATTCGGGTTGGCTTATTGGAAACCTCAACCTGCCAATGGTGTAAGGAATCAATCCTTCAACACTGGATTGTCACTTGACATTAGTTAATTCCGTAAAAATTTCTAATTGGCTGATATAAATATCACTTCTCTACTCCAACCAATAAGAGAAAAGAAAGCCGCAATCTTTTTCTATAGTTCCCATACAGTTTCTGTAAGCTGGCTACGGACTACCGATGTTCCTCCTGTCTCAGTCTCCTTCCTGTTAGGATACACGCTACTAGCATCCCAATCCTGACTGACAACCGTGTCATAAAAATTCTTCCAGCTTCCTGACATTTGTTATCACTTTATGACATTCTTTCTAAGCAAAGGGCGGCAGTACTCAGGGAAGCACACAGTGTTAAGGTTCAGTGCTTGCCACACCGGAATTCTTAGGCTGTAGTGAAAACTTGTATTTTAGAAAGCATCGCAGATCCCAGCTCTGGAAGAATCCTAATGCCAGTGGAAGATGAGTCGACACTTCTGCCTCATAGAAAGGTGTTCTCATCCTCTCGTGCATGTTTCTGTATTACTGAGGATCAAGTCTACAGTTCCATGAAGCTAAGCAAGTGTTTTACCAGTGGCTACAACTCTAGGGTTATTTTTACTTTAATTTTTTTCCTCCTAGACTGACGGCTCCGTTACTAAGAGTACTTGCTACTTTTGGAGCAGACTCAGGTTTGGGTCCGGGCACCTACATGACAGCTCACACAACCATCATTGATTCCAGTTCCAGGAATTTTGACACCCTCCTCTCGCCTCTACTAGTATCACACACAGACATGATAAACATACCTACATGCAGGCAAAAACACCCATGTACAACTTTTAAAATTTACATAAAATAACGGTTAAATTCTTTAAAGATTTCTTTATTTTTATGTGCACCAGATATGTGCCTGGTGCCCACAAAAGTCAGGAAGCATCAGATCCCCTAGAACTAGAATTCTGGATGATTGTGAACTACATTGTGAGTGCTGAGAACCAAACCCAGATCCTCTGCAAGAGCAACAACTGTTCTTAACCGTTGAGCTAGCTCTCCAACCCCAAACTTTTCTTTTACATATGTGGTGTTTGGCCTTGCAGGTATATTTTGTTCACCAGAGTCATGCAGGACCAAAAAAACCAAGAGAGGGCATCAGATCCTCCCATAACTGGAGGTACAGTTACAAGCTGCCATAATGGGTGCTCAGAACTGAACCTACCTCCTCTGCAAGAGCAACAAGTGCTCTAAACTCCTGAAGCATGACTCGAGCCCCTTTGTTTTAATTATGTGTTCATGTTGGGTGTGGTATGGGCTCGTGACATGAGAAGAGGGCATGGAATACCTTAAGGTGGGATTTAAGATCAGTTGTCAGTCAGCTGCTTATGGGTGCTGAGAACCAAACTGTAGTCCTCTCCAACAGTGACACTCTAAAGATTTATTTATTTATTATATGTAAGTACACTGTAGCTGTCTTTAGACACACCAGAAGAGGGCGTCAGATCTCATTACGGATGGTTGTGAGTCACCATATGGTTGCTGGGATTTGAACTCAGGACCTTTGGGAAAGCAGTCAGTGCTCTTACCTGCTGAGCCATCTTGCCAGCCCAACAGTGGCCCTCTAAACCACACCTCCAGCCCTCGTTGCTTGTGCTGTGCTGCCCCAGCAAATCCCATGTGCATGTGCCTATGGAGGTCATAGCTTGACATTAGGCCTTGTCACTTCTTTTACTTTTTGAAACAGGATCGCTCAGTCGCGAGCTGGTCAGTTCTTCAGGACTGGCTGCTTAGCTAACCCTCCCAGCTCTGGACTTGCACGTGCTCACCACTATGCTTGAGTTTTTAAGTGTTTGAGGGTCCTGGGGATCTAGGCCACCCTCTTTCCAGGTGGCCCATCAACCCAGCCCAAGCCATTGTAAAGTAGAAGCCAATATTCAAGTTGTTTCCAAGTCTCCTCAACTTTACTACATCTTACATCCTTTTAATTACTAATTTGGAGATCCACTCCCTAATGCAAGACGGAAGGATACACTACTTTGCAGACAAAACTGGAGTTCCTGGAAGTGCAGTTTTGGGGGAGGGGTGGTGTTTGACTTTTGACAGCGCCTCATTTCACAGAGCCTTGACTTGAGGCTGTATAGCTGAGGATGGTCTTGAACTTAGATCCTTCTGCCTCTAACTCTGAAGTGCTGTGATTACAAGCAGGAGCCACTATACCTTGCAGAGTTTCTTTTCATGCCAGGGTCCCAGTATTTGTCCTGTATTTGTTTTCTTTTAGTAGAGTTGTATTTGTTTACTTGACACATGGTCTGTATAGCTTAGGATGATTTTTTACTATGTATTCCAGTCCTCTTGCCCCAGTCTCTTGAATATAGGATTTTGGCCATGCCGCCATGCCAGGATGGAACAGTAATAATTTGATGCCTCTGGGCATCACATGTGCTTGAATAGCAGCCCAGGAAGGAGGCATCAGGAATGTACACTCTGGAAAGCAGCTGACAGGAGGTGGTACAGGGGTCATGCAGAAGCTGTGAGCGAAGATGACAGAGGGAGACCCTGATCTTTAAAAAAAAAAAAAAAAGAAGGGGGCTGGTGAGATGGCTCAGTGGTTAAGAGCACTGACTGCTCTTCTGAAGGTCCTGAGTTCAAATCCCAGCAACCACATGGTAGTTCACAACCATCTGTAATGAGATCGGATGGCCTCTTCTGGAGTGTCTGGAGACAGCTAACATGCACTTACATATAATAAATAAATAAATCTTTTTAAAAAGAAAAAAGAAAGAAAAAGAATCAGGGCATTAAAGCCCATCCTTGGTGGCCTTATTGGCCAGAGGAATACAATATTTGTGTAAGCCAATGAGAAACTTTAGGGAACTAGGTAGCATCAACTGACAGGCCATTGTTTAAGGAGCATGACTTAGTCCCAGGTCCCAAATCCACTGAGTTTATGGTTGGTAGGCTTGGTGTTGCAGACTTTCTCAGGACTGCAAGAACCTGGACACACACTAATTGTACACAGAAGGAGTTGGCTGAATAGTATGTGGAAACTGTTAAAAAAAAAAAAAAAAGTCTAGGGTTGAGTTATGCGGTCTGTGGGATCAGTATTTGTCTGGGATGCCCTGGGTTTCATCCGGCACACGAACCAGGTGTGGCGGTGCACACCTATGATCCGAGCCATAGGCAGCAGTGGGCAGGATGGTGGCAGAGATTCCATGTCATCCTCAAGAATATAAGAAGTTCTCTGATGGATGGTTTATGCTTTAGATCCCAGTACTGGGGAGGCAGAGACAGGCATATGTCTGTGAGTTTGAGACTAACCTGGTCTACATTAAGAGTTATTAGGCTAGCTGGGGTTGGTTAGAACCTGTCTCAAGAAGAAAAGCAAATAGTGACAGAGGAATCATAGGTGAGGGGCAAAGAATACTCAGGCATGCTTGGCCTTAGGTTGGATCCCTGTCACATGCCATGGTGTGATCATCTGCTAATTCACATCTATTATTAAGGAGAGTACAGAGTGCTATGCAGAGCCAAGCATGTGCCTACAGAGTTAAGAGTAGAGCAGAGAGCTGGAGCAAAGGCTCAGTGGTTAAGAGTACTGACTGCTCTTCCAAAGGTCCTGAGTTCAAATCCCAGCCACCACATGGTGGCTCACAACCATCCATAAGAAGATCTGACGCCCTCTTCTGGTGTGTCTGAAGACAGTGACAGTGTACTCACATACTCAATAAAGAAATAAAGACTAGAGCAGAAAGGCAGGCCACCACTCTCTATTGGTGACCTCGGGCAAAGCTGCTTTCTCTCCCTGGGCCAGCTAGGCACCTGACAACCATGGAAGAATAGCTGGGAGATCCTGAGCTCAAGAAAGAGCCGGTAGTCTGAGACTACATTCAAAGCAGGGCTATGCCCAGTAGTTCCCAGTTACTCCATGGTTGCTATGACTACTTTTTGTTTTTGTTTTCATTGAGAGTCTTTAAAAAAAAAAAAGATTTATTTATTATTATATGTAAGTACACTGTAGCTGTCTTCGGACACACCAGAAGAGGGTGTCAGATCTCATTATGGATGGTTGTGAGCCACCATGTGGTTGCTGGGATTTGAACTCAGGACCTTACCTGCTGAGCCATCTCTCTGGCCCAAGATAAAGAGTCTTACTCTACCCCAGGACGGCTTTGAAAACCAAGCTGGCCTTAAACTTGCAGCTAACCTCCAACTCCTGCCTTTCCAGAGCTAGGATTATAGCCTAGCTCTGGAGCCACAAGACTCAAACTCAGGTCCTCTCGGCAACCTCTCCAGACATTCCTGGCTCCGCCTCTCTTTCTTTATCCTGGGATCACATACTCTGGGCCTCTGCACATATATCCAATTATGGGCCCACCTCCATTCTCTGGTTTACTTCTTACTGAGAATCAATATATCCAACTACAGTAAAGTTTGGGACGAGGAAGAATACAGACAGGCAGCCTCCCCAAGAAGATAAAAAAGATCTTAAATCAAAAAGTAGTAACAAAATCTTTTGTGAAAAAAGAATCCTTCAGTATTCCCCACACCCCATTGTTCTTCCCCAGCAACCAGGTCATTTGAGTGTGATTCCCACAGAGGCCAGTGCTTCAATGGCCCAGGCAGGACAGAGGCTGTAGTCACCATACATGGTACGCATGAAGTTTCGTACGAAGTCAGGAAAGCGCTGTTCCAAGATGCTGTTGCGCACGGCACTCAGGAGCTGCAGCTGCAGAGCAGGGGATGAACATCAGCTTGGGTGTGAGCCACCAGCAGTCCCAAAAGCACCCCCAAGGCACCTGGTATGCAGAGTCTCAACCACATCACAAACCCAAGTCAAAAGAAACCACCTTAGAGGACCCCACCCACACCACACCCTCCAGATTAATCTCACCCACAGAGCCCTTATGGCACAGACTCTATAACCCCAAGGGAGCCCCACTGTGACTCGGATCACCACCTTCAAATAAAAAGGAGCCATGTTGCCCCCCATCATAAGCTCACCCCACTCCACCCCAAGAGCCAAGGCCCTCTCTGCCCCAGAGCCCCATGGCCCTGCCCCACACTTGTCCAGGTCACCTGATAGGCAATGTTGTGCACAGTTAGATGGTGTAGTGCTGTTGTGTTGTCACTGTGCAGCAGGCTATGCAGGAAGGCTCGGCTGTGCCTGTGAATCACATAGCTGGTGGCTCACACTGCCTGAGCCCTCTCCCCTCTCCAATCCCCAACTTCCGAGACCTACGTTTGGCAGGTGGGACAGGGACACTCAGAGTTTATGGGGCTGAAATCCTTGGCATACTGCTTCTTCTTCAACTGAAGGTTCCCAGTGGGCACAAGGGCGGACCCAAAGCGCTGGGGACAAGGAAAGTCAAGGTCACAAGGGGTACGCACCCCTAGGCCTGCCGCTCAGACCCCTGCCCGGGACTCACCGCTGTCCGTGTGGGGTATACACAGTCGAACATGTCACATCCAAGAGCCACACAAACCACCAAGTCGGTGGCATAGCTGGTGTAGCCGTGGGAGAAAGGGAGAATCAGAGTCCACCTAAGGGGAGGGCTTCCTAGGCCTCCCTCCCTCTACCTCCCTCCAAGAAGAGCCAAGTATGCTCTTTTGTCTGTTTCTGTACTTGTACATGTTTCACATAGCCTAGGCTAGCCTTATACCCCCTACATAACTGAGGATACCCCAGAACACTGTTTACTGCAGGAAGTGGCCTATGTGACCACTTCATTAGCCCCCTGGCAGCACTATACCCTTTTTCCCCTAAGGATCCATCAAAAGGGAATGGGGACCCCAGGATTGGCTCCCCATACCAGGGCTCAGGGTTCTTTCTCCTCTGCCCCAACATACCCAACCCCCATCAGGTATCGTGGCTTGTCCTTCGGCAACATGGAGGTACTCAATGCTACCATCTTCCAGAACTGCGCCTTGCTCTCTCCTCCACTCAGACCTCCAATGGCAAAGCCCGGCACATCTCTCTTGGTCATCTCTGAAAGGACAGATGACCCCAGCTTAGGTGGATTTAGGATTTTGTGACATTATAAAAGGTTAAAATGTGCTACTGTCACAAAGCTCAATTTCCTTTGATACAATACAACATTGCACTAATTTCCCATAAAACAAAACCTTGAGACAAGCATTTAGATACACACCCTGGAATCCCAATAGCCCAGGAGGCTGAGGCAGGAGAATCAGGAACTCAAAGCTACCCTGAACTACATGACTGTGACTGGGTCATTAGTGTCTCATTGTGCAGGAAGCCCTGGGTCCCAGCTCAGCAACACGTCATTCGAGTGTGTTGATCCATGCCAGTGATCTCAGCACTCAGATGTGGAGGCAGGAGGATCCAAAGTACAGGATCATCCTCTGTTACACAGGAAAGTCCAAAGCAGCCTGGGCTACATGGAAGCCTGTCATAAGTCAATGTAATATTTCAACAGATCTGTGAGAAGAGTCAGCAAGAGGGCAAAGGCACTTGCTGCCAAGTCTGATGATCTGAGTCTCCCCTCCCAGAATCCATGTGGTGGAAGGAGAAGACTGACCTCCATACTCACACCGTCACATGCGCACACTGGGAGGGAGAATGGGAGAAGACAGACAGACAACGATCAAATCAGAAAATGACTATCCAACCTAGGATCAGTATTTGGCTCCATTTTCTAGACCTGCCACAGTATCGTTCTATACCTGGACCAGCCCTGCCCTTGCCAGTACCTGACTCTACCTTTCAGGCAAGTGGTCCGAAGATCAGCATTCAGTCCACCCTGGATGATGGCAAAGAGATTCTGCTTGTCCTGATGCTTATGAGCTGCGATGCATCTGTCCAGCCATCGGACTGACCTGCAGGAAGGTCCCTGGTCACAGAACCTCAAGTGGCTAGGAAGAAGGATGACAGGAGCCCACATCCTCCCCACCCCCGTTCACACACCCGGACACACCTGTGCATGGCCTCCTCCACTAGAGGGCCTGTCACCGTGCTGCTCACCACATGGTCCAACTGCATGATGATGTCAGAGCCTAGGGGTGGGAGGGCGCTCTGGTGAGGAAGGGGATGCCGAGGACCCTCCCAGGGACTACCTCCATAACCATCCTATTACGTATGGCTGCACAGAAACTAGGGAACTCCTTGTTTTCTTTTGTACAAATGACCTCATGGACCAGCGAGATGGATGCCTTCCCCCAGGCCTGCCTCCCCAGGTTCAATCCCCAGGACCCATGTGGTGGAAGGAGGGAACCAATCCCTGCACACTGCCATTAAGGATCCCAGGCTGTTTTCCAGCTCCCAATCCTCTACCCGTCCTGTGCAAGGACCTATTGAAATGATGTGCCGCAGTGAGTATAGCGATGGTCCAGCCTGGTCTACAGAGTGCGTTCCAGGACAGCCAGGGCTACACAGAGAAACCCTGCCTTGAAAAATCAAAAAGTTTAAGGTTGGAGGTTAGTGGTTAGAAGTGCTGATTGCTCTTCCAGAGAACATGGCTCTGTTCCCAGAACCCACATGGCAGCTCACAACCAGTATCAGAGAGTCTAATGCCCTCTTCTAGCCTCTGTGTCACATGTGTTACACAGATATACATGTAGGCAAAACACTTACATAAAATAAATAAAATCAAATAGCTAGACATAGTTGGTGCACACATTTAATCAGAAAAAAGGTAGGAGGAGCTCTGAGTTCAAGGCCAATCTAGCCTTCGTAGCAAGATTTAGGGCAGCTAAGGCTATATAGTAAGACTCAGTTGTTAGATTTCCAACCCAGGACCCCTAGCCCTAACCCTGCTAATATGCAGGCAATTCCACTGGCCTGCTCTCAGGGACCTGGCAATTGCTAAAGTTATGACCTGCCAGACCAGGTACACGGGTGTGTGCTGCAGATCACAGGACTTGCCACCTACCCTAGCAGGCTCTCTCTCTACATTCCCTCTCTTTCTCTCCCCCCTCCTTCTTTCCCGCCATCCCCCTCTGTGCTCCCCCTCTCTGTCTCCCTGTTAGAGAATACACTCCTACCCCCAAAGAGCTACTTTCCAATAAACCTGCTTTTATATTTTAAACTCAGCTTGAACTGGCTTATTTCATCGGTGGAGAAAACCTATTATCTGTCTCAAATCCAATAAAAAATAAATATAATCTTTAAGGTACTTTTTAGAAAAATAGAATTCAAGGTCATTTTTGGCTCCTAGAGTTTGAGGGCAGTCTGCACCCTCTGAGACCCTGCCTGAGACAAGATGGAACAAGGACTGGCACCAGGGCTGACCTCTACATCCTGCTCTTGTTCTATGGCAGGAGAGCATACACTAATACAAAAAAAACCACAGCCACCCTTAGCATGATGCTTCCTGCTAACGATTCTGAAACCCAAAGACTTTACACAATGAAAGGACAAGACTCGGCAGCAGAACCCTGGCTTGGCATGTGTGAGGACCTGGGTTACAGGCCCGGCTTAGATAGACAGAGAGAGAGAGAGAGAGAGAGAGAGAGAGAGAGATAATTCGATAAAAGGGTCGATAGATAGACAGATGATACAGATAGGCAGGTAGACAGACAGACAGACAGACAGACAGACAGATGCAGGGCTAAAGGATGAATGAGTATACTGACTATCCCAGTCTAAAGTCATCCGATTTGATTTCCTAGATCAGATCGGCTGGTGGCCACATATCTGTGAGAGACTGTCATGTGAGAGGGCCCAGCCCTCCATGAGCAATACTATCTTTAGGCAAGTGATGTTGGACTAAATAAAAAAAAGCTTTGGGCTGAGGCTTGGGCTTTGTGGCTAAGAGTACTCACTGTTTTTCCAGAGGACCCAGACTTGGTGCCCGCCACCCGGGTTAAGCCAAAACTGCCTGAACTTCAGGTCTAGAAAATCTACTCCTTCTGGCCTCCTCAGATGCCTGTACTCACATGCACATGCAACACATGACTTCAAACAATAAAAACAAATCTGAATAGAAACTAGCTCACTAAGCATGAGCCTGCGAGCAAGCTCATGAGCAGCGTTCCGCCATTGCTTCTGCTCCAGGATCCTGCTTCGGCTCCCTCAACAATCAACTGTGATCAGGAAGTATAAGCCCAATAAAGACCAACCTTCTCCTTCCCAACTGGCTTAGTCAGGCTGCTTTATCACAGTGGCAAGGAGAGTCCAAACACAGACAGAGGGCTTTTGATCAACACCAGGCCTAGTGAGAAGTAAAGGCCAGGCTAAGCAACAAAATTTCCTTCTTTCTCAAAAAACAAACAAAAAATGAAACAAAACGAAACAAAAGGCAGAGCCCAGTGTGGCTGAGCATGCCTGTTACCCTAGCAGGAAACAAGAGCGTCAGTCGTGAGCTTCAGTACACCCAGCATGGTATAGGGAGAGCCTGTATTTAGACACAAGAACTAGGGCCAGGGCTCAGAGCTCTGGTGGATTAGCGTGTGGCTCTGTGGTAGACCACCTGCCTAAAAATCCCTCAAGGAAGGGCTCTATGTAAGATGAAATAAACCCTTTCCTCCCTCTACAGGTTGTCTTTGGTCATGGTATTATCCATAGCAACCTCATCCTGCTATCAGAAGATATAGGGCCCCAGGGCAGCTGTCACCCAAGCTGTCCTGGCTCCACTTAGCATAACACTGCAGGTTTCATAAGATGGCTTTAGGACAAAGCCCATGCCCAGCACCTGAGACACCAGACATAAAGCCCCCAACAGATCTTCCTACTGGGATGTACAGAAGTGGGAAAGACTTGGAGCTTATGTTCCAAGGCTCCAGCCCCATGTACAGTCTACACAACATAAACTGTCCTGGACTGTAGATGCAGCTCAATGAATAGAGTACTCGTGTAATATACAAAAAGCCCTGGGTCTGATCCCCAGCTCATTATAAAACTAGGCATGGTGGCATTTGGCTGTAATCCCACCTTTCTGGAGGTGGTCAGAAGAGGATCCAGGGTTCAAAGTCAACCTCAGTTAAAGAGAGAGTGAGGTCCAGACCAGCAATAGACTATGTAGGCCTCTGTCTCAAAAAATAAGACAAAATAAAAGAAACTACATAGATAGAAATAAGGGGCCCAAAACATGCCTATCTCATCTTGTTGCCACCAATATTTTATTAAACACTAACAGCCGGGTGTGGTGGCCAGCACTCCAGAGGAGAGGCAAAAGTAGGTATACCTCTGTATTTGAGGCCAGCCTGGGCTGAAGCTACAAAATAATAAACAGTAAGTAAATAATAAAATACATACACATAAAAGAAACCAATAAATAAAAAGGGATGACTCCATATCCAGTACTGTGCTGTCAGGAAATGGGGACAGCTCCTTAACAGTGTAACCCAAGCAGGCCTGGAAGTAGCAACAAGTTTTCTGTTAGCTGGGTAGCCAGCACATGCTTTTTGGTTTTTTGTTTGTTTTTTTAATGTGTTTATTTCGTTTTGCTTTCTGTGGTGAGGATCTAGTCCAGGACATTGGCAAAGCACTCTAACTGAGTGCTTAACTGAGCTACATGCCCAACACAGGACCTATTCTTTATCCTTATTTCCGTTAGGTAAAAAGTCCAAATTCAAAACCGTCCCAAACCATCCGTGGCGTTTGAAGCCCTGTCTAAGCTACAGACAACTTGAAGGGGCGGCGCCCTCTTACCCAGAGCATTCTGGATCTCCACCGACCTCTCTGGGCTCAAAAGTGTCTCTTTTCCATCGTAGGGCGAACGGAAGTGGACTCCCTCCTCTGTCACCTCGGACAGGGAGAAGAGGGACACCATCTGGAAGCCGCCGCTATCCTGGGGAGACCCCGCAGCGAAGCTGTCAGGAGATCGAGACTAGGGACCTCTCACCTCCACGCACTGCCAGAGGGCGGCAACCCCAACTCACCGTCAGCAGATTGTGTGGCCAATTCATGAAGCCGTGAAGACCCTGGGCTTTCTGGATCAGCTCCGGACCCTGTGATGAAGAAAAAGGCGGTAGCCCGCAGCACCACGGCCAGGTCTGGGTGAGCCCCAGCACTGCGCGCGTTGCTCAGCTGACTTTTCCAGAGGCGTGTCTCCGCTAGGCAGCCCCCTCGCCGCCCACCCCCAGATCGAATCCACACACCGGCCTCAGCCCCAGATGGTAGGTGTTGCCCAAGCAGATGCGGCAGCCCAGGGTCTCCAGCTGTTCCGCGGTGATCCCCTTCATGGTGGCCTGTGTACCCACAGGCATGAACACAGGGGTGGCTACCGTTCCATGCGGCAGCCGCAGCTCACCCGCCCGAGCTCCGGAGCGACTGCACTCAGCGACAAGCCGCATGATCCTTGGAGCGGACTCAAGCGAACCTGGGCTACCTACCGCCGCCATTTTCAGTCCCGGAACCACGTGGGCTGAGACCACAGCAGACAGCGCCATGTTGCCCCGAATCACGTGATCTGGGAGCTACCGGAAACCATAGCAACTGACGCTTACACCCTCCACACTCTTGGGTGCGCTACTTCCAGATCCCATTGCTACCACTTTCCCTCTAAGGCCCAGCGCCATGGCTCAGCGAGCGAAGATACACAGCGCCGAGTCCGATGACCCGAGTCTCTGGGACCACAAGACAGCCATTCAAACTTGCATGGGCGGACATATAATAAATATTTTAAAACGCTCCAAGACATGTTTTTCTGTTGTATAAAATACAACAGCCCGATATGATGACTGATCAGGAATCCCAAGATTTCGGGGGCTGACGAAAAAGGATTATGTGGAGTTGGAGATTGACACAGCACAGTGAGTTTCCTGCCAGCTTTGGCTACAGAGAGATCCGAGCTCACAAAAAGGAAATTAAAAAAAAAAAAAAAAAAAAGAGCCAAGCCTGTCATTGCTCCCCTTTGATACTAGCATCGGGAGGGCAGAGGCAGGTGGACCTCTCCTTGAGGCTAGCCTAGTCTACACAGCAAACTCCAGGACAATTAGGGCTATATTGTGAGCTGCCTCAAAAACAACAATAAAAGACATTGCAGGGCACTACTGCAATCCCAGCACTTGGGAGGTAAACACAATAGGACAACAGTGTTAAGAGTTCAAAACCGGGGACAGGCGGTGGTGGCGCACACCTTTAATCCCAGCACTTGGGAGGCACAGGCAAGCGGATTTCTGAGTTCGAGGCCAGCCAAGGCTACACAGAGAAACCCTGTCTCAAAAAAACCAACAACGACAAAAAAATCAAAATAGGAGCTAATGAGTTAGCAGATAAGAGCACATCCCCAGAGGACATGGGATTCCTAGCACACACAGCCCCCTTATATAACTCCAGTTCCAGGGGATCTGATGTCCTCCTCTGACCAGGCAGGTAGATGCTGCTACACACACATTCAGGCAAATACTCACATACACAAAATAAATCTTTAAAAAAGAGCTTCCTGGGGGCTGGAGAGATGGCTCAGTGGTTAAGAGCACTGACTGCTCTTCCAGAGGTCCTGAGTTCAATTCCCAGCAACCACATGGTGGCTCACAACCATCTATAATGAGATCTGATGCCCTCTTCTAGAGTATCTGACAAGAGTAATGGTGTACTCACATACATAAAATAAATAAATCTTTAAAAAAAAAAAAAAAAAAAAAGAGCTTCCTGGCATGTACAAGGCTCTGGGTTGAGTCCTCTGCACATATACTCACATACACACAGAGCATAAAGATGGATGTATTTACGTCTTCACACATGTAGTCCTTAACACTAGTCTGTCATTCTGTGTTTCATTTATTAAGGACCCAGCATGTAGTCAGGTGCTCAATACACAGTCTCAGTCACTTTTTGTCAAAGGATTCCTATCATTACAAAAAGAAATCTGAAGCCCAGAAACTTGACCCTCACCATTACTTTATTCAATGAGGTGTGTGTGTGTGGGGGGGGGGTACACTCAAAGTGTCCCCACTGCCCTGACCAGAGATAAAGATAGCCAAGTGATTTTCTATCAATGTAAATGGTATCTGTCACCTCTGCCGGCAGAGGGCAACATTGTCCCACAACATTCCCAGTGAGTGGCTATGCAGAACCTACTATCATGGGCAGAGGTACTGGGTAGAATCTGAGAGTCTCTTGCAGTGATAAAAGGATAAATAACAATTTCCAAAGGTTATAGGGGTGAGCTTAGTCAGAATGCCTCAAACCACCAAGCCTGAGGAACACTCAGGGATGCAGCACTTTCTCAGCCAGTCAAGGCCTCTGTGCTTGTGTGCGAGCAGAAGCCAAAAGGATGGCTAATACCCTGCTCTGTTGCTCTCTGTTGCTCTTTAATCCTGAGGCAGTCTACAAGCCCCAGTGATCCTCATCTCTTCAACCACTCGTCACACACAGTGCTGGTGTTACAGGTCAGACCCTGCTTTAGAATGTTTACCTGTGTGTGGGTGTAAATGTCAGCGTGGACATACTCACACACTTCCCACAGCATCTATGTGGAAGTCATAGGACAATTCCAGGGCTCTGTGCTTTATGGTCCTAGGAAATCAAATCCAGGCTGTCATCTTTATGCAGTTATTCAGCTCCTGAGGCCCCCCGACCGCTATTTAAAAATTTTGTGTTTTACCTATATGAACATTTATGTCCATGAACATTTTATGTCATTTGCATCCTGGAGTTACAATTGTGACCCATCATGTAGATACTAGGACTAGAACTGCTGAGCTATCTCTCCGGTCCTGTATTGGTTATTTTTTTTAAGACAAGCTCTCATACAGTTCATGCTGAACTCAAATTCACTATGTTGATCCTCTTGCTTTTTGGTCAAGGCAGGATTTCTCTGGGTAGTCAGTCCAATCTGTCCAGGAACTCACTCTGTAGACCAGGCAAGGCCTCAAAGTCAAGAGATCTGCCTGCCTTTGCCTACCAAGTGCTGGGATTAAAGGCATGCATCACCACTGCCCACCATGCCTCCACCTTTAAGTGTTAGCTCTACCACCATAGAAGCTGGCAATTTTGGGGGTTGAGGCAGGATTTTACTCTGTAGACGATGCTGTCTGTCTTGGAACGATGCATTCCAGGCTGGCCTCTCACAGGATTTTACTCTGTAGATGACGCTGTCCTGGAACGATGCAGTCCAGGCTGGCCTCTCACAGCAATATCCCTCCCACGGTCTCTATGATTCAAGATTTTAGGTATAAGCTACTACAGCCAGCTTCAATGTCCAACTTTTACTCTCTGTTTTCAAGACAAGGTTTCATGGTGTAGCCCTGGCTGTCCTAGTACTCACTCTGTACACCAGGTTGGCCTCTGCCATAACTGGGTTTATTGACAAGGTCTTACTTAACATGTAGCCCACCTGCCTTTGCCTCCTGGGTGCTGGCATTAAAGGCCTGTGCCCCCATCCCCAGCACCATTAGGTTAGGCTGGCTTACAAGTAAACACAAAGGATCTGTCTCTGTCTCCCAGTATCAGGGTCAAAGAGGAAGATCTTGCCATTGTCCGACATGTGCTGGGGCTTTACTCAGGAACTTGTGAGTCAATGGTCGGTTTTATGTACTGACCTTTTCCACCCCTGGAGTAGACCTTTCTGGGTCTAGATTTTTATTCCTTTCCTTTCTCCCTTTAGTGTTTGTAGTGGCTATTCTTGGTTGTCAACTTGACTACATCTGAAATGAATTACAATCCAGAATTAGAAGGCTCACCTGTGGCCCTAATCTGGAGGCTAAGAGAGACAAGTTTCTGACCTAAATCTTGGCATGGAGACCTTGAAGAATAGTGGCTACGAATCCCATAGGATTAACATAGAAAGCTCTGAGTTTAAGGTCATCCGGGGTTAAAGGTGTGGTGGCACACACCTTTAACCTGGGCCACACTTTTTGCTGGAGTCGTATATAAGGACATTAAAAGAAGGAAAGCTCTCTCTGCTTCGCCTGCTTGCCTTGTGGGACTGAGCAATTGCTGGATCCTTGGACTTCCACTCACAGCTGCTGCCGCGACTGTTGTTGGGAGTTGATTGTTGGGAGTTGGACTACAAACTGTAAGTCATCAATAAATCCCTTTACTACATAGAGACTAAGTTCTGTGACTCTAGAGAACCCTAACTAAGACATATTGGTACCAGGAGTGGGGTATGCAGAGATATTCCTTCTAAGGTGAAAGATAAATTATTGCACCTGGCCCCTCCCACCACCAAGAGAGAAGCACAACGTTTAGTGGGCCTATTTGGATTCTGGAGACAGCACATTCCTCACTTGGGTGTGCTACTCAGGCCCATCTACCAAGTGACTCGAAAAGCTGCTAGCTTTGTGTGGGGCCTGGAACAAGAGAAGGCTCTTCAACAGGTCCAGGCTGCTGTGCAGGCTGCTCTACCACTTGGACCATATGATCCAGCAGACCCGATGGTACTTGAGGTGTCTGTGGCAGATAGAGATGCTGTTTGGAGCCTCTGGCAGGCCCCTATAGGTGAATCACAAAAGAGACCCTTAGGATTTTGGAGCAAAGCTCTACCTTCATCTGCAGACAACTATTCTCCCTTTAAAAAACAGCTCTTGGCCTGCTATTGGGCCTTAGTGGAAACTGAACGTTTGACAATAGGACACCAAGTTACTATGCGACCTGAACTACCCATCATGAGCTGGGTGCTATCAGACCCTTCAAGTCATAAAGTAGGACGTGCACAGCAGCAGTCAATCATCAAATGAAAGTGGTATATACGTGATCGGGCCAGAGCAGGTCCTGTTACAATGCCATCTGATGCCAAGCATGCACCTATAGCTTCATGGGGTGTTCCCTATGATCGTCTGACTGAAGAAGAAAAGACTAGGACCTGGTTTACTGATGGCTCTGCATGTTATGCAGGCACCACCCAGAAGTGGACAGCTGCAGCATTACAACCCCTTTCCAGGACAACCCTGAAAGATACAGGTGAAGGAAAATCTTCACAGTGGGCAGAACTTCGGGCAGTACACATGGTATTACAGTTTGTTTGGAAGAAGAAATGGCCAGAAGTACGATTGTTCACTGACTCATGGGCTGTAGCCAATGGATTGGCTGGATGGTCAGGGACCTGGAAAGATCACGATTGGAAAATTGGTGAGAAAGACATCTGGGGAAGAAGTCTGTGGATAGATCTCTCCAAATGGGCAGAGGATGTGAAGATATTTGTGTCCCATGTAAATGCTCACCAAAAGGTGACTTCGTCTGAGGAGGCGTTCAATAATCAAGTGGATAAGATGACCCGTTCGGTGGACAGCCAGCCTCTTTCCCCAGCCATCCCTGTCATTGCTCAATGGGCACATGAACAAAGTGGTCATGGTGGCCGAGATGGAGGTTATGCTTGGGCTCAACAACATGGACTTCCACTCACCAAGGCTGACCTGGCTACAGCTGCTGCTGAATGCGAGATATGCCAACAACAGAAACCACCATCCGTGGACTCACTGAATGCCTTATCTATCATCATGGTATTCCACACAGTATTGCCTCTGACCAAGGAACTCACTTCACAGCCAGAGAAGTGCGACAGTGGGCCCATGATCATGGAATCCACTGGTCTTACCATGTTCCCCATCATCCTGAAGCGGCTGGCCTGATAGAAAGATGGAATGGCCTTTTGAAGACACAGCTTCAGCGCCAATTAGGTGGCAACAGCATGGAGGGCTGGGGCAGAGTTCTTCAGAAGGCAGTATATGCTTTGAATCAGCGTCCAATATATGGCACAGTTTCCCCTATAGCC
>JADRCD010146739.1:0-18371 GCA_019843815.1 Montemys delectorum | reverse complement strand
GGGGGGGGTCAGACATTCAAGGCAAACTTCAGCTATATATAAAATTTGAGGCCAGGCACAGCAAAATGAGACTCTGCCTTTAAAAAGTGCAGTGGGGAGGGGAGGCTGGAGAGATGGCTCAGCAGTGAAGGCTACTTAATGTTCCTGCATAGGACTAGAGTTTGGCTCCCAGCATCCATATCAGATGGCACTATTGAGACATGCACGCCCGCGCATGCGCACACACACACATATACACACACACACACACACACACACACACAGACACACACAGACAGACACAGACACACAGACACACACAGACACACACACACACAGACACAGACACACACAGACACAGACACACACAGACACACAGACACACACACACACACACACACACACACACACACACACACACACACACACACACACACACACACACACACACACACACACACACACACACACACACACACACACACACACACACACACACACACACACACACACACACACGGAGAGAGAGGAATAGGTCAGTGGTGGAGCCCTTGCCTTGTCTACCATTCCACACCTTGGGCTTAATTCTTGATATCACAAAATCCCAACACTAGAGAGGCTGAGGCAGGAGGATGGTTCAGGGCCAGTTCACCAGCTTGATGTACATAATGTTTCAATAAACCTAGGACTGGGAGCGGTAGGACGGCTCAGTGGGTGAAGGTGCTCACTGCCACAGCTGATGCCCTGAGTCAGATTCCCAAGGCAGAAGCAGAAGAAACTCCTGTGCGCCGTTTTCTGACTTTACACAGACACTCGCTGTGGCAAGTACATGCCCCACACATGTGCAGACAACTCAAGACACACTGAATAAATTCAAATAAACGCAATAACACAAGTATATTTTTTCTTCTTTGTCTTTGGAGACAGGGTCTCTTTATGTAGTCTTGGCTGTTTTGGAGCTTGTTATATAGAGCAGGCTGGCTTTGAACTCACAAGAGATCCCCCTGCCTCTGCCTCCCCAGTGATGAGATTAAACGTATGTACCACTATGCCTGGCACGATAAAATATTTTTTTTAAAAAATCGCCTGGGTTGAGGATGTTGTTCTGTGGTAGAATGCTTTTCTGGCATGCACGAGGCCCTGGGTTTGAGTCTCAATATCGCAAAATATACCACCACCGAAACCTTCATAAGATCAAAGATGCCCTATTAGTGATAATGGGTAATGAATCCATGCATAGATAATATACACACGTGCCCAGCTTCTGCTGCACACCACCTGTCTCCCCTTGAACTTGTTCCACCCAGCCTTTATCGCTGTTGCTTCTCCTTGACCCAAACACAATCCCTAAATGTTAACAGATTCATTCTTGATGTGTCTGTCATCCACAAATGGCCCTCCCAGGTGAGCAAGGCAAGGTGCCCAGGCAGAGAATCCAGGTCCTCCCACACTGATGTCCCTAGGAAAGATGACATTCCTGGAGAAAATGGCTCTGGCTGCCCCTAGTCCTCAGAGGTAGGCATCTAGAGGACTCCTAGAAGAAAGTGGAAGCTCCCAGAAGCAGGACAGCAGCTCACTCTGCCCACTGAGACCCACCTTGTGAGGTGTGTTGATCACGGCGATGTTGTAGCCATACTGGAAGACTGAGCCAAAGGCTGCACTTAGGGTAGTCAGGACCAGTGTGGGCTGGAGGCGCTGAACCAGAGAATTCCAAGGTCAGAGACTCTGTAGGTTTGGCTCCTGTCACTTCGAGGATTGGGTTGGGGTGAGGGTGGCCAGGCCTTTACTTCCTTGTTAGGTGGAGAGGGAGGTCTGGCTGGGAGCAGGCTATAATCCTGGACGGAGGAGGAGGGGGCTGTCTGGGAAGGTGACCCAAGCAAGTGTTGTCTTGCTTCTAGGTACACATTTTTCCTGCCTTTGACCTTGAAGGTGGAGATACAGGTAGGGCTGTGAAGTGGCACTATCTGGCTTCCCCAGGCTTCACGGGAGCATGCTTATGTCTGAGTCATGGGGCTTGGGTGTGGCAGTCCCTCTTCGACCATCTGGGTAGGTGCTCCCCCAATCCCCTCTTGATAGATTGATTCCAGGGCCCTTTGCATACAAATGTCTCCAGCATGGTAGCAGAGAGGCAGTTTCCAGAGTTGGCACTTACTGCTTCCATGTGTGGCGATGGCAGAGGTGTCCCCGTCTCCTTGTTCTCCATCCTTATTCAGGTAGATACACAGTGTGTGTTTTGCCTCTTGGATGCTACAGGGCCCTGCTCTGCCGGCTGCCTGCTGGGTCTGCTGGTTCCCTGAGGTTGGCCTCCCATATGATCCTCTTGCCCTCTGGACCTTGATGGCTTTCTGCACGAGACCATTCTTCTTGGCAGCCGATAAGATAAGTGTTGTTGCTTTGCCAGTGGCATCCGTGCGAGGGGTGGGCACCTCTTCACTTCCTACAACCTCCAACTAGCAGCCTCCCTGTTGCCACAAGGAAGGGAAAGGACACCGGTTGGTCCCTTGAAATGAGTTCTGGGAAACAAGGCAAGCTGTAGCTTTGGCCTTCTCTTGGCTTTTCCTTTAGATGTGCCTCCCTTGTGCATTGGCTAATTGTCTATGTGGGGGAAAGCACCTCAGTCGTTTTCTAGTGCAACTTTGCTGGCCATGGGGGCAAACATCTATAATCTCAGAGCCCTTGGGGTAAGGGACAGGAGGACCATGGGTTTGAAATTAATCCAGGAAACACAGTAAGACCTCATATAAAACACAAAACAACAAAACCAAAAATCAAACCAAGGGTTCTGTGGCAATCCGCTTGGTGTGTAGAAGATTCTGGATTCCATGCTTGGTATTGTAAAACAAGACAAAAAGGCAACCTTAATAAAATTATATTTATGCCGGGCGGTGGTGGCACACGCCTTTAATCCCAGCACTTAGGAGGCAGAGGCAGGCGGATTTCTGAGTTCAAGACCAGCCTGGTCTACAGAATGAGCTCCAGGACAGCCAAGGCTACACAGAGAAACCCTGTCTCAAAAAAATATATATTAATAATTAATTTATTATTATTGCTGTGTATTGTGTAGGTGGGGTATGCATGTGTCACAATGCACATTTGAAGGTCAGAGGACAACTTACAGGAGCCAGTTCTCTCCTTCTACCATGTGAGTCACTGAGATTGGACTCTGATAGTCAGGACTGGTAGCAAGCATCTTTTCCAGCTGAGCCATCTCATGGGGCTTCTGTGGTTTGTTATTTTTCTGTTTGCATTAGTTACTTCCCTGTTGCTGTGATAAAACATGATAACCAAAGGCAACTAACTTAAAGAAGAGAGAGTTTATTTTGGCTGATGGTTTCAGAGAGGTTGAATCCTTCAGTGCAGGGAGACAGTGAGTGGCAGGCAGCTGGAGCAGGAAGCCAAGAACTCACATATTTAACAGTAATCACAGAGCAGAGAGAGAAAATTAGAAGTAGGCTAAGGATAGATAATGTCACAGCTCAATCACAGTGACAGCTGCACCACCCAGACCTTCCCAAACTGCTCCACCAACTGGGAATCAAGTGTTCAAATACCAGAGTCATGGGGACATTTCTCATTTAAAATGCCATGGTGTGTGTGTGTGTGTGTGTGTGTGTGTGTGTGTGTTGAGAGAGAGAGAGAGAGAGAGAGAGAGAGAGAGAGAGAGGTGTTAGAATGTTTTTGTGGGTGGACATGCATGAGAAGGTCACAGGACAACTTCAGGTGTCTGCTATCAGCTTCTACCTTGTTTGAAACAGGGCCTGTTACTGTTTAATGCTGCATGTGCTATGTTAGGGGCAACTGCAGTGTATAATGACTTGAGTTCAATCCCAGAAACCCACATGATGGAGGGAGAGGACTGATCCCTTTTGTTAGGAAGAGGCTCTGGGATCCACTGTGTGGCCAAAGATGACTTTGAGCTCCTAATCTCCTTCCTTCGCCTCACAAGCGATAGGGTGACTGGGCTTCATAGCCAGGCCTGGCTTAGCCTTTGGAACAGCTTGACTTCAAACCGTGGGAAACTGGATATTTGTCACTAACTCTGACCACACAGGTGTCATGCAGATGAGAACTCACTCAGACCAAAGGGCAGGGAGTGAGAACTGTTCTGATCATTTCCATCTCTGGAGTGGTCCTTAGCCTATGTACCTACCTTCTGCCCTTGCCCTGAACCAAACTGTGCCCCTGGTGGCCGCTGAATCCAGCCTCTTCCTCTGGCCCTTTCCTTGCGGTTTCTGTGCAACCCCTAACTTCTGTGAACACCTGAGTCACTCTCACACAAATGAAGTCTGAATCCAGTCTCAAAAAAGCTCTGGGGGCCTACCTTCCTCCAGGGCTCCCCCAACTCTTCTGTGGGACAGACAGGGTGATTCTCTAGATTGTGTATGTAATTAGGCCTGGGGCTCTGCTCTGCTCTGTCCAGCCCACGGGCTGCCCACCTCACTCAGATCCTTCCTGAGGCCTCAGTGTACTATGGTATCTCTTCCCTATCTCCCTTTCTGGCTTTCTCATTCGCCTTCTCTTTCTTCGAGCCCTGTGTTTACCAGCTGGTCTCTTCCTTCTTTAGTCCCACTCGGAACTGATAGGGACTAGGTTCTAACTCCAGGGTTATCATGACTGTTTTTTCAAGGCTGAGGATGGAACCCAGGGCCTTGTATCTAGGCTCTGCCCCTGAGCTACACACTCAACATCCAGGACTATTATAACCAAGTTCAGACCCAGTGTGGTTCTCAAGACTTAATGAGTCACTCAATATGGTAGACACCCATTTAATCCCAACACTTGGGAGGCAGAGGCTGGCAGATCTGAGTTCAATGCCATCCTGGTCTACAAAGCAAATTCCAGGCCAGCCAGGGATTCCTAACAAGGCCCTGTATCCACCCCACCCCTCAAAGACTTATAGGCTCTCTTATAGTCCTGTAACTTCCTAGGTTTCTAGACCAAAATATTGTGGGCTCCCCTGAGCAGAATGCCTTACTCCTACTGAATCCTCACTAACGGAGAACCCTTCACACGTCCTAAGTCTTTATCAACCTGACCCCATGCGGCATACCTCTTGCTATATACCCCACTCACACAAGCAAAACTCTACATATTTCTATGCATAACTATCTCTGTGAGTCTTACACTGTTTGTGAGTTCATGCCAAGGTCTCCAACTCTAATGGATTGCCACACGGAGTATTCCAGGATCCATACCATCGACACTCTCCCACCGTCTGCCATCCACTCACAGAAGTGTCCTCTCTCCTGTGTTTCACTTGTGGATTCACATAGTCTCTAGAGGAGTGCTTATCTCTAAGCACATCTACACAGCAGAGCACTAAACATGCATCACTGAGCTAGATGCTACGAGCATATGAAGTGATTTAACCCTGCAGCAGTGACACGGGACATGTTCTGTTTGTTCCACTTTTAGTTGAAGTACAGAAAAGCTAAGTGACTTGGCATTTTGCATACTTAATGGCAGAGCCAAGGTTACAATCTGGGAGTAGATTCGTGTAGCATGTAGCTTTTGCTACCCAGCCTTAACGCTGTGGGAACAGGCTGCGTTACCAGCCCTCGCTCAGAGAATATTGGATTCGTGGATGAAACACACACACACACACACACACACACACACTGTTCGATTTCAACCTGCCTTTTTGGCTCAACTGCTGGGCTGGGCGCCTCCAATCTAGCATGCTAACGTGCCCTTCCCAGTACTCCCAGCTCAGCATTCTATCTGCCATCAACTTCAGTTGCTCAGCCACCTTCAGTCTCAGCTCAACACCCCAGCTTCCTGCCTGGAAAAGCGGCCTATGGCCGTTCCAATCGAGATCTCTCATGGCTGGCTAGCTATTCCCTCTCCCAAGCATGGCGAATACTCCTTTCCTCTCTCCTGCGTCTGCTAGCTTGCCTACGAGAACCCGGAAGTCCCGCCTATTTTTTCCAGCTCATTGGCCGCTAGCATCTTTATTGATGGATCAAGAACCAATTGGGGCACAGGACGACCCCTACAGATTCGGGGCTCTCCTGGCTCCAGGTGTTCCTGTGAGCAGAATCCACTGTGGTACCACAATCTCTAGCTCCCGGTTCTGACAGCATCACTCCTCGGCATTCAGAGAGTCCGTCCTTCAGTGTTCTCTGTCCCTCGTGTGGCAAGCCAAGGATGGCTCAGTCACAGCATGTGTTTCCTGTGTGTCAGACTGCTCTTGCCAGTTGCATGACTCAATGCCAAAGAACCTTTATTCTATATGTGTAAAAACTGCTCCAGACTCCCATAGCTATCTTGACTGCTGCCATAGAAGACACCACATCCCGCAGCCCAATTAGGACCTCCTTTCCTATCTCAAGGCTTTCACTATCCTTTCTAGTCTCTTCCCTCCCAGTAGCCTCCTCTTCAGGCCCTCTTGGTGTTCACCATGCAACTGCAGACATGCGCAGTCTCCCCGACTTTATCCACAACACACCACAGCTTTGCAGCTCCCTCCCAGCCCTTCCCTCAGCAGGGTGTGTCTGTGCGTCTCTCCATGCCAGATCCTGCTTTGGGGAGACCAGCCACCCTCGGCAGTGGGGTCACCCCTGCGACCTTCCTCTGCTCGCAGAGAACTGCTATGTCTTGGTGAGAAATGATCAGATCTGTTTTATTGGCTATACAGAATTGAATCATTTACAGTTAATAATTCATGCTCAATGTGTCTTCCCAAACGGTCTGTTCTCCAGCTTTGTGACATGACTGGGTAGGAAAAGAGGACAACATCAATCCCAAGTAGATGCCAGTGGCCTCTCCGGGCCCACGGGAACCACACGAGAGTCAGTTTTGCTGGTAAAATACGATCGTCGTCACATCTGGTCTTGTAGTGACTCTTTTTGTTAGAAAAGCGATGTTGTAAGACCTTCACCCGAGTCAACCCAGCAAAGGTGAGGGATGGCTTTGTATGTGACCAAGAGAAGCACACGAGCTGGTCAGGTGCTCCCACTGAGTTGGGGCAGGTGACAGGGCTGACATTCCCACCGGGCTCATCTCCCTTCCAGTGTGTCACAGACAAGAATCCAAAACCAAAGTCTAGACAGGAGGTCCACGCAGACTGGCCGTGCTGGCTGGTGGCCTGGCTCTGCTACTGCTGCGAGATATCAGGTGGGAGGTTCTTAAGCTCCTCCCCCTTCTCCGGATGTATGTCAGACACCTTGTTCTTCTTGGCAAAAATCTGGTTGATCTCAACGAATGTCCTGCCTTTGGTCTCTGGGACGATCATGAAGATGTAGATGGTGGTGAGGAGACATATGGTTGCAAAGATGATGAAGCTGTAGGGACCGAGGCCCACCTGTGGGGAGAAGGACCGGTGTAGCAGGATGTGCTACAAGGTTCTGGCTCGGTGGCTTGGGGACGTGGGGGATGCTGGGGCCTTGGGTCCCACTCACTTGAATGAATGGGAAGATGAGACCCACGGTGAAGTTAGAAAGCCAGTGGACACTGCCTCCGATCATGTAGGCGGCTGGCCGGGAGGACTGCAGGAAGATCTCAGTGATGAACAGGGCAGGGATGGGACCTGTGAGAGGAGGACAGAGGGATGAGGGAGAGGCATGAGAAGGAAGGGATACAGAGAAGAAGAAAATGGGAAGACAGGTAGGTTAGGGGGAGACACTTTCTCAGGTGGTACAGTGGCTCACAAAGGGTCCTGGGACCCATGGGTGTTTTGGCACCATAGCTACCTGGCCATGGGGGCAGTGAGTATTTGTGAGACAGAGGACTCTGTGAGGTGGCTAAGTGAGGATGCAGATGCCATTCATAAGGATGCTAGGCATGATGGATAGATGGCAGAGGCAGTGAGGATGCAGTTCCTAAGGATGCTAGGCATGATGGATGGATGGCAGAGGCAACCTGTGGCGCTCACTCTGCCAGTCAAACATGGCAGCACTGTCAACCCATAGTGCTAATTACAGCCCCCTCCCCATCCTGTGCTAAAAGGAACAAGGGAGATGCCAATTGGGGTCACATCCACCGTCCCTGGGGACTCTCAGAGAGTACCATGAAGGATCAGGGTCTGGGGCACTGAAACCGTGACACTAGGCAAGGAATACATACTGGGCCCCAGGGCATGTCCTATGACGTAGACAATGACACAGACAATGCTGATGTAGGGCATCCAGGAGATGGTGTTCTGTAGGGGTGGAAAGACAGATAGTTAGTATGTAGCAATGCAAAGGCCAGCTGAGGGGGAAGCCTTGGGGACCTCGGGGCAGAGATGGCGCTAGGATCTGGGAGGAGCCAGCAGCAAATCTGCGGCACAACTAGGTGAGATCTTAGAAGTCACCTGAGGGGGAGCTGGATTCGCTGGGGGAAGGACACACGTTCCCTCAACATCTGACAATGACTATACGTGCTAGAACAAACTCATACTGGTGCCTAGTCCCTTTACTATGGTGAAAACATAGGCTGCGGACAGCAATGTGTGTCACGTCTGAGCAGGGTCACCAGCTCAGCTGGCATCTGTTGTATTAATTTCTTCCTGAAAATGCCTCTGGCCTTCAAAGGGGCAGAACTTTTGCTGGACCTCGTAGCTAAGTTACTAACATGCTTTGAGAGCATGGACAACTATGTACTTAACCTGACCTCCTACTGTGTGCTCAGCCTAGATAAGTATATTCTCCCATTAAGGCAGCAATGGGACCAACCTGACTATGCAATCAGCTCTTAAAACCTAAGCTAAAAGCGTCACTTTAATCTCTCACTTGTACATGCGTGCATGTGTGTGTGCACGTGTGTTGGTGCATGTGTTCGAGTATGTGCAAGTATGTGTGTTGTGGTAATCATTTGCTGAAAGTAGTCAATAGGCTAAAAGCAAACTTGAACAACAAATATCCTACATGTGTTGGAAGTACATGTGGATCTAGGTCGAGAGCATCTGTGCGTGGTTTTGGGTGTATGTGTAGTCAGTATATAACATCTTCCCTTATAAAACTCTGTTACATTTTTCTGTAAAAATAGTTTGGGGCCAGCCTGGTCTACGTAGTGAGTTCCAGGACAGCCAGGACTACATACAGAGACCCTGTCAAAAAAAAAAAAGTATCCCTCATTCCAATTCAATCTCATAGTATTTACTATGCTGTTCAATAAATACAATTAATACAGAGCAAAACCCTTTGTTAGAGATAGGCATCAGAAACACACACAACATACAACATACAACACGGGCCGCAGGCCATAAACTGCAGACAGCTCTGGGACACAGGTGAGAGAAGAACTCCAATGTGGCCTCACTCTCGGTTTAAAGAACCCCATGAGGGTCTCTCCCCCTTCTCATTTCTTGATGTGACACCACCTTTCCTAAGGCTCCTTTAAATCGACTGTCAGCACGGTGCTCCTTACCTGCAGTGCCAGCGCGACCGTCAGCACTATGCAGGCTATGAGGCAAGTGGAGAAGCCAATGAGAAGTAGGAATCGCCGTCCCCAAAGCTCTACCACAAAGATCTGGAGGTGTGGGAAGGAAGACTGTGAGCTTCTAGACCCAGTGCCCAAAGTTCTCGTGGGACAGAGCATCCCCACCAGAGGCTGCCGTCACAGGAATAGCCCTCACTCTCCCACAACCAACTTTTGAGAGGCCAGGAGGAGTGTGTGCCCAGCCACTGATGTGTAAATAATTGTACAGGCATGCACAGAAGCCTGTGTCAGTGGGTGGCCCGTCCGGAGGTCCGGCTGGGTTACTAGGCCCCAGATGTTCACTCTCAAATGAGCGCTCACATCAAGAGCCTCAGTCCTGTGGTTCAAAGCCTCTGGCGGATTCTGCTCACATGGAGGCCTGGCTGGCTCCTCTACCCAGGGGCCAAGTTTCACTCAGGAACCTAAACAGTGAGTCATGAGCTCCCTGCAGGGCCTATGTAGAGACCCTGCACTTCTGCCGAGCTCAGCAGCCCCAGAGAGAAGAGGTCAAGGGCACATTGTGGGAGCTTTGTGTTAGGGGTCCATGGCTGACCCCCCACTAGAGTCGGGGATATGCTTATAGCAGAGCTTTGAGGCTGGGGCGTTGGAGCCCAGGAGGCATGTTGCAATCCGAAGGCCCAGCTCTGTTCACAGCTGGGAGCTTTTACACTCCTCAGACATCCCTCCCCCCTTGGTGGCTTAAGTCTCCTCTTGGACACTCACTGTGAGGATGGTCATGAACACGTTGACGGCCCCTGTTCCAGCTGTCACATACTGGACATCGTTGCTTTTCACACCTGCGCTGAGGTAGATCTGGTCAGCATAGTAGTAGATCTGGAGGAGAACCGAGGAGTTTGGCAGAGGCCCTCAGGTGTAGGATGGCCAGCGGCCCACCCCCAACCCCTCAGGGTATGTGGGAGTATCATCATCATCATCGGCGCCTGGTTGCACACTGCCTTCTGCACCCCAAGCTCATGGGATGCCCGTACCGCGTTCACTCCTGACAGCTGCTGGCCAGCCATGAGGACAATCATGGAGATGAGTTGCCAACGCAGGGACTGCATAGTGAACAGCTTCCACACAGAGATGAAGCCCGCCGCCCTCTCTGCCTCATCCTCCTTTCGGATCTCCTCCATCTCCAGGTGCACATCCTCCCAGCCTCGGAGAGCCTGTAGGGCTGAGGGAGAGATGAACAGAGGGCATGACCTCAGAGCTGAAGAGCCCGAGGCCCAGGGTCAGGAGAGAGCCGCCACCAACCTCACCTCTCTCAGCAGCGAATTCATTTTTCTTCTGAATCAGCAAGTAGCGGGGGCTCTCGGGAAAGAAGGGGAGGAGGAGGAGCTGAAGGCCTGCAGGGACTCCAGTCAGACCCAGGAGAATTGGCCAGCCTGCAAGCAAGAATGTGTGGTCACAGGGGCACAGAGGCCATGGAGACCTTTTCCTCCACTCTCTGAACTGTGCCAGGCACTCTGAGCCTTCGCCCTGAGGGGGACGAGGGCTCTTTGGGGACTAAGTTTGGCAATTTCCGCAGACGTCTGGTGGCTGTTTACACAGTAGCTGAGGCATGACTTAACCGCAGCACACGGAGGAGCTGGGCAAACAGAAACATCTAGTAATGCCAAATGTGGGCATGGACACGGGCAAACGGCAAGTCTCCATGCGTCAGTATACAGGCCCGCATTGCATTGTCTTTTAGAGGCCAGCTGGATGGAACATACTGAGACTGACCCCAGATATACATATGTCCAGAGACGCTTGTGTGGGACACAAGGACACCTAAACTGGAGTGGTCCAAGCAGTGCTGATAAACTCAAAAACAAAAGCATTGGTAATGCAAATGCCCATTATATTCCACAGAGAGTGGACACAGTAGCCATCCTGTGGTCCTAGGATGTACCTGAACACTGAGGAAAACAGCGATGGCCTGGACAGATCTCGCCAGTATGACTGGAGCGTAAACACTCAATGTCTAGGGAATGCCCTTATATCACGTTTAGAAGCAGGTGAGAAATCCACCTTACCATCCTCAAAGGTGATGAGCCTGGGCCCAAAGCAAGGTGAAAATGAGGTCAGCACAGTGGTTGCCTTCGGGGAAAGGAGGGTGCTGTTGAGGGAGGGGCTCACAGCAGCCTTGGGATTCGTGCAGCTCTCTCTTGACCTGAGGAATGGTCTCAGATCATCTGGTTTCTTTGTCTTTCTTTATGTTTACTGGGAGTTATGCATAATGTGTTCACAATAAAAATAGCTATAGAACAGACTGGATGGGTGGCTCAGTAGCGAAGAGCATTTGCTGTTCTTGCAGCAGATCTGAATTCAGTTTCTAGCACCCAGACTGTGGTTCACTGCCACCTATAAGGGGATCTCAGGGCTTCTTCCGGCCTTCACAGGCACCAAGCTGCACAGGATGCACAGATCCACAGGTTGACAAAACACCCATTTGCATAAAAAGTAGAATAAGTGGCTACCAAGACAAACGAGCAGTTCTGCCCCCTGCCTGAGTCATCTCTGGTTCTCTTGCCTTTTCTCCTGTGCTCTAGACCACTGATGTGTTAGACATGTGTGTGCCAGCCACCAACCAGGCAGTCACAAAGTAGCTCACACCCTCCTTAAGGCCCCCTTAGGGGGTAGGAACCAGTCCAGCCCCATTTTACACGCAGAGCAGAGTCTGGGCCCCTTGCTGAGAGCACTTAGTTCTTTGGGAGCAAAGCCATATGCACACAGGCTGAATCTTGCTGCTTGTCATTACACGGCTGGCCCTACTCATCCAATCTGAGGTTATAATCACTCGACAGCTGGCGAATAACCAATCCTGTGTTTCCGTATGATATAGGTCTCATGTAGTCCAGCCTGGCCCAGAACTCTGTCTTCCTGTCTCAGCCTCCTGAGGGATGGAATTACAGATGTATGGGCATCATAATGCCCAGTCTACATGCACTTTGGGTTTTGAGTTTTTACATTTTTATTACATTTACTTATTTTATGTTATATGTGTGTATAGAAGACAGAGAAAGTGAAGGAGAGCGAGAAGGTGGGAGGAGGGGAGAGAAGAAGAGAGGGAGGGAGAGAGTGGGGAGAAAGGAAGAGAGTGGAAGAGAGAGAGGGGGGAGGGGGAAGGGAAATGGAGAGTGAGGGGAAAAAATTACCACAGAGATCATGAACATGCACTGATCAGAGACAGCGTGTGACATCGGTTTCCTCCCTGCACTATATGGGTCCTCAGGTCATCTGATTTGGCAACAAGTGCCTCTACATACTGACCCCCCTCCCCCTTTAAGAAAGTAGAATGTAACTCAGGCTGGCCTCAAACCTACTGTGTGTCTCAGGCTGACTTACTTCTCTCAGTCTCTTTGCTTTACCTTCTGAGCCCCAGGATTACAGCCATGTGTCACTATGTCCAACTCCCCTGGTCTTTTGTAGTTGATTCCGTAAAAGAGATACAGGCCAGGAAACCCTCATTTAGCTATACTCTTCCTTAAGATACACATGAACCCTGAACTTTCACCCCATCTCATAATCCATTGCTCCTGGCCAAAAAAATTGGCTGATTTCATCTAGAACATAAGTGTTGCCCAATGACAAGTTCGGCTTCTGGCTGAAAGTTCAGCTCCTGGCTGAAAGTTCAGCTCCTGGCTGAAAGTTCGGCTCCTGGTCGCACCACCACTTTCTAGGCAATGTCCTCCCCGCTCCTGCTGCCCCTTGATCAGAACAGTGCCTATCTCCCTTGTCCTGTGCACGACAAGTGCTGCTGTCTCCCAGGAGAGCCATGGTCACCAGCCCCTGGGCCCCTCTGCCCAGTCTCCTACACTGCAGCTCTCCTCACCGAGGCACCAAGGATCGCCAAGACACTAACCCAGATCGCACTTCTCAACCCTGACCACTGTGCAGCCTTAATCACGGGTGCCCTCTTCCTGCACCTCCTCTCACTGCGCCACCTGCTGGCCAGTTCTGTTATAGCAGAGCAGCTGTCATAAGCCAGGGGTCACACTGAGGGCTCTAAAATGGGCAAGGTTAAACCGCAGCCTTGCATGGCAGGAAAGTCGAAGACAAGGGTGGAGGTCTAACACGCCACCCTTTTTCAGTTCCCTAAAGGCACAAAGGATTTCGACATTCTTGTCTCCTCTGCCCAGGCCTAGAATGTTCTCTTCAGGACAGAACTGCCCCTTCCTTCCCTCCTGCTCAGGGCCATGCAGCAGAGGGTTTGTTCTGTTGCCTGGGGCTCCCTGAGACTCAACCCTGGCCCACTCATTTTAGGTCCCAGCTCCTAGGGATAACGTGTCACCTTGATGGAGGTGTCCTGAACATGTGCAGGGACGACGGGAAGACGAGGGGGCATGGCAAAGCGACACAGAGCCAGGCTCAGGCTGCAGGGTCTGCATCTTAACAGGACTTTGCACATGCCTCAGGTTCTGAATCTGTAAAATGGGCGTGTTTAAAGGTCATGATCTCCTGGGGTTGCTGGGAGGAACAGAAGAACTATTACAGAAGACATGGTGCCCAGGCAACAGCAGGCATGAGCGTTGCATCTGCTCTCCCTCTCAGAAGCTTAAGGCTCAAAAAAGAAAAACAGGAAGGAAGGAAATAAGAGAGAGAGATGGAGGTAGGGCTGGGCCCAGTTGGGAGAGTGTTTACCTAGCATTTGCACGGATCTCTGGGTTTGCTCTCCAGCACTACATAAAACAGTTGTGGTCTTGCCACTTGTAATCTCAGGACTTGTTGGGTGGAGGCAGGAGGATCAGGAGTTCAAGGTCACTCTGACTAACATGTGAGTTTGAGGCCACCCTAGCTGACATGAGACCTTGTCTCAACTACAAAAACAGTGTTTCAAGACTCAAGACAGAGAAAGAGGAGGTAAGGACGCCACTCATCAGTGGACATTTGCCTTCTGAGAGTGTGGACAGTCACTTAGCAGTCTGAGGGGAATAGGCCCTTCCTGTTCAGTTGAGACGCCCTGCTGTTGTCTAGAAGGAACTTGTTACAATGTGCTTGTTCAGGTAAAACCTGGGGAGTGAGCTTTGGAACAGCGAGTGGACAAAGGACAGTCTCCACTGGCAAAAATGGGAAGTCTTTGGGCAGAAGCTTCCAGTAATGGTGCTAGGTAGGGGCTTTGGGGAGAGGGGCAGGGGCTGGGGCCTCTTCTCACCATCCTCGTTTGCCAAGAGACTCCGAAAGCCGAACAGCTGGGCCACAAGGATGCCAACAGTGATGAAGAGCTGTGGGACCACTCCCAGAGCCCCTCGCAGGTTTTTCGGGGCCAGCTCCCCTAAGTACATAGGGACCACATTGGAAGAGATACCTGGAAGGAGAATTGCCGTAAGAATACAACCAAGAAGGCTGGAGAGCTGGCTCAGCGGTTAAGAGCACTGGCTGCTCTTCCAGACGCCTGAGGTGGCTCACAACCATCTATAGTGAGATCTGGAGCCCTCTTCTGGTGTGCAGGCATAGATGCAGACAGAACACTGTCCGCATAATAGATCTTTAAGAAAAAATAAAATAAAGAACACAATCAGGAAAATGTCTGGTAGAAGCCAAATGTGTCTTCGAAGACTCAATGTACCTTGCTAAGTGCGCTATCTAGCCTGCCCTCCCCCCCTTAAAATGGGAATAATTCAGTTGGTAAGTGCTTCCTGTGCAGGTAGGGGAACTGAGTTCAATTCCCAGAACCCATAGAAATCTGGGTGTGAGAGTACATACTGGAAATCCCCACGCAGGAGGTCCAGGAGCCAGGTCAATCTCTGCAGCTAGAAGGCCAGCCAGCCTGGCCTGACCAGTGAGAGACTCAGCCTCAAAAATATGGAGAGCTCCTAAAAGCGCCGCCCCCCCAAGAGGTGGACCTCTCACTTCCACACACATGTACATACCTATATACCCTGCCTCTCACATACACCCTTCTATAACACAGTGAATGAATGAATGAATGAATGAATGGCCCTTGTAAGTACCTCTTCTAATTCTTAGTGCCTTAAACATAAAGGAAAGAAATCACATGGGCAAAGCTCCTGACAGGAGTTTCACTTCTTGACTGTGTTACCTGGGGGTACAGCCTAGCCAGACCCTACATCCCCTGACTGGCCCAGGTCACACACAGAGGGAAGAGGATTAGACACGCCCCTCTCCTTCCCCTCAGGGAGAAAAAAATCAGTCACAGAAAGGCCCAACAACAGCCCTGCCCACTGGTTTACTTTCTGGAGACAGCACATGATAATAAACCCCTGCCTTAGGCATCTAACACACATAGCAGGCAGAAGGTTAGATCCAGGCCAGTCCGAGATACAAAGGGGCGCCATGCCTTCAAAAAGCTTTGAGTGGCAAATATAACAAATTTCAGTCTATATTGTTGTATATATGCATTTCTGGGATCTATGGATGCTGAGACTACTCTGAACCCCACTATTTAATCTGTTTTTAAAAGGTTTATTTATTTATTTTTTTTAGTAATGTGATTTGGTGTGTGTGTTTTGTGGGTGTGTTCACAGACAGATCTCCAGGGGCTGGAGTTATAGGTAGGTGGCCATGAGCTGCCCGACCTGGGTACTAGGAACTGAATTGAGCCATCTCTCCAGCTCCCCACTATGTAGTCTTGTAAATTTTCCCATCATGTCAAAGTATGACTCTTTTAGGAATAGATGAACTGGGGGCTGGTGGGATGGCTCAGTGGGTAAAGGTCCCAGCTGGCGACCCTCCTGATCTGAGTTCAAGTTGCAGGATATACATGGTGGAAGGAGAGAGGCGCATGCCCTCTTCCTCCCACGAAATAAACTAAATTAAAAAACAAAAAACAAAAAACAAACCAAACCCTGAGAAACAAAAATGCAAGAGCCAGAGAGGTGGCTCAGCGGTTAAGAGAACTGGCTGCCCTCGCGGAGGTCCTGAGTTCGGTTCTCAGAGACCTCATCAGGAGGCTCAGAACCACCTGTAACTCCGGCGGCGCCACTGGTTCCGACTCTCTCTTCTCTGCAGGGACCTGCACTCATGTGCACATGCCTCCCTCAACCTGCCCCCTCCCCCAGTTCAATAATAAAATAAATATTAAACAAAGTATAGGTAGGGTCCTGGGAGATGATAAGAGTGGGTGTGTAGTGTGCACAAGGCTTTGGGTTCCGTCCCCGGTACAAAAGTTAGAAGGTAAGGAAGCTTGTGATTTAGCGTAAAAAGAAGAAGAAAAAGGCGTGGAGGGGCGGGGCGGACGTGGAGGAGAGGGGCGTGGTATGGAGGAGAGGGGCGGAGCGGGGCGTAGAGGGCGTGGAGGTGGGGTGGGGAGCAGTTGTAAGGTCTGCCTGCATTCCTTCTGGCCAGGGAAAGCCTTCAGTCCCCTTGCCAAGGAGTTGCTCAACAACAAACCCATGAACTGTGAGCCTCCGGAAAGCAAAGCTCAGCTACCTTTGCTCCCAGTCACGGCTGGGCTGTCTACTCTGTTCTCAGGTGAGCTGTGCGGCTGGCGTGGTCTGAGCAGCTTTCCGGAAGCTGCTTGCCATCCTCTGCCACGGCTAACTGAACACAGGGCCGGGCAGTGATTCTGCAGCGGATTACGAGGACCCTCTGACGGGGGCCTCACTGACGGGGCGGGGGGCCTTACCCCAGTAGCCACGGGGCTCCTCCCTCCTGCGGGCCACCCGGCACGCACCCCTGTTGCCTGCCGCTTTGATAACCGAGCCACTGGCCGCTGCCACGTGCGGTGCACACGTGCCACCATGCCCTTCCTGGGAAACACCCTGGAGGAGGTCACCCGGATGCTTCTCAGTCCCGGGGCTGGTGAGCGGTTTTGTAATTTTGTTGACTGCTTATAATTACTTACTGTATAGCTATAATTTATCATGTCTCATGAAAACCAACAACAAAAAATCCAAATGTCTGCTGTTAAGACAGACAGTAAAATGATTTGCAAAGATGTGGAATAATGTCACCCTTCTTATGAAAGAAACTTTTGTTAAAAGTCTACTTTTGTTTGTTTGTTTGTTTGTTTGTTTTAAAGAGACAACGTCTTAGGAAGAACAGCCTGGTCTTGAGATCTTGAACTTAGCACACCTGGCAGTTGTATTGTTTTGTTTTCTAGCTGATTATCTTTCATAAAAACTGTGTGTGTGTGTGTATGTGTATGTGTGTGTATGTGTGTAGGTGTATGTGTATGTGTGTGTATGTATGTGTGGGTATGTGTGTATGTATATGTGTGTGTCTGTGTCTGTGTGTGTGTCTGTGTATGTGTGTGTATGTGTGTGTGTGGGTGTGTGCGTGTGTATACGCAGATCCTCTTGGATCTGCACCTGTGGGACATGGCACAGGAGTACCATGCTCCCAAATAAACATGCAAATGAAGACAGTTAGACTAACATTGGCTAGAAGTATGCTTTTTGAAGTATAAAGGTTGGAATTTCCACCCCCTCAACCCCACAAAGGTCTTAGCCAGCTGTGCTAATGGACACCTGTAATCCAAACTCTTGAGAGACTGATGCAGGAGGATTGCTAAAAGTTTGAGATCAGTGTGCACAAAAGCAAACACAAGCAAATAAAAACAAAACAATCAAAGTCTTGCTACATATAAACTTGCCAGCCTAGCCTCAAACTGGTAATCCTCCTGCCTCAGCATGGCAAGTGTTAGAGCCCTCATAGCCACAGGTTAGGATTTATTTCTGTGTGTGTGCTGCAAATGAAGCCACTTGTGGAACAGGTGTCCTTTCACTGAGCTCTATTCCCTGCCCTGTCATTCCTTTTTGTTTTGCTTTGAGATAGGGTTTGCCCAAGCCAACGGAAAGCACATTCTACAGTCCAAGCAGAGAGTCCAAGCCAACTTGAACTTCCAATCCTCTTGCCTTTGCTTATCAAGTAGCTGATATCATAGGTGTATGCCATCAGGGCCAGCATCTGTCAGGAGTTTTAAATTACATTTATTCCCACCCCATCTCCTTCTCTCTCGCTGTCTGTCTCTCCCTCATGTGTGTGTGTATGTGTGTGTATGTGTGTGTGTTTGTGTGTATATGTATGTGTGTGTATGTGTGTGT
>JADRCD010146738.1:16233-30437 GCA_019843815.1 Montemys delectorum | reverse complement strand
TTTTTTTTTTTTTTTTTTTTTTTGCTTTGTTTGTGGTTTGTTTTTGGTTTGGTTTAGTTTTTGGTTTTGGGAGACAGAGTTTCTCTGGGTAGCCCTGGCCAGCTGTGTAACTTGCTCTGTGGACCAGGCTAGCCTCAAGTTCAGAGATCTGCCTACCTCTACCTCCCAAACGCTGGCATTAAAGCTGTGAGCCACCACTGCCTGGCTAGAATTTGTTTCCTTATAACAAAGACAACCTTCTTTCCACTGTACAACAGTATGCTACAAAATAGTTTTCAGTCTTATTTCCCCTATCCATATTTTGAGACAGGTAACTCAGACTAACCTAAACTCACTATGAATCCTGGGAAATTCTCCTGTCTCAATTTTCCAATGACAGCTGTGAGTCACCAAGCCAAGATATTTTGGTCTTAATCCCTTTTTCCTAGCTTCACATTCCTAACACACAAGAAATTTCTAACATGGTAAATACCTTTTACCATGGATAAAAAGCAGAGCCTAGCCAGTTTTAAGATGAGGGCTAGAGACTAGAAAGACCAAGGCATGATCAGATGATTGGGACTTTTAGCTCAAGCCCTCAATTTTTGGAAAGAGAAAATGGGCTGAAAGTTTATTGAACAATTATTTGGTCAATTTTGCCTCCACAGTAAAGTTTTCATATAAAAATCAAAAGAACTGGCCTCAGGGAACTTCTGAACAACTGAATGAAGGTCTGGCATGGTAGCTTACTCAGGTTGTCAAAGTTCCATCCCTTTTCTATAGACGTTAATCTATACATCTTTTTCATCTAGCTATTCATCTGCATTTTTTGGTGATGCCTTCTATAACAAATGTGTAAGCATGTTTCTGTGAGATCTGTGAGTCTCTCTAGAAAATTACTCACACCTGAAGACAGAGACAAGCAAACTGATTCATAGTCAATTGGTCAGAAATACAAAAGAAAACCTACTATTGCAACTGTCATATTTGGTAAGAACAGTCTCATGAAACAAATGATCCATCAAAAATTGAATTTTAAACTGAATTAGAGGACACCAAGTTGATGCTTGCTATAGAATCATCTGCTGCAAGTTCTGACATAGAACTAATTTCTGGTCGGAATAAAGCTCCAAAATATAGTCTGTAATCCCAGCACAGCTATGGCAAAATGGGAGGTGTAGACAGGAGAGTCCTTACAGAGCTTGTGAGCAAGCTACTGAGGCACACCCAATGGAAAACAACAAAGAAATCCTGTCTCAAACAAAGTTGTTCTTTGACCTCCACATGCACACATTCTCACACTTACACCAGAGTAAGAAAATATACAAACAGTAAAAATAGAAAAATTCAAATCTTTAAAATAGTTAGTTCAATAAAACATGTAAATTTTAATGTGTTGAGTGGTTTAGTTTACGTATATCACAAACTGATCTAAAGAAGTTCTAATTATAAATCATCTGAAATATTACTAACCATAAACAACTCACCTCTTCTTTTCCTAATGTTAACAAAATGTCTTCAGTTAGGGGAATTACTATAAAAATAAAAACAAAACAAAGTCATATCTCTTAGTTAATTTTTAAGAGTTTGATTTTGTGGCTTTTCTGGGATAACTTTTTTCTATTTTGCTCATGCATTACCAAACTTTTATAAAATATATTCATTTTTATGACTTCTAGATTAATATTTTAATACATATAACCACAAGTATATAACACTGGATAATTTGATATCTACACTTTTTTTTTTAAGTTCTTTTCTTTCCTAAGGCCTAAAAAGCATACTTAGTAATGTTTATAAAAGGGGTTCCTTGGGTTATTTTCTCTGTAGTCATAGATCCTATAAATATATGGAAGCATTCACAAACACAAAAGGTTTATTTCTTGTCATGGTATTATAAGAATAGCATACCAGATGCCACCAGTTTTCACTCAGCAGAACTCCCATGGTACAGAAGTAGTCCATCATTTTATAACTTTAAACATTTTATGTGTATGTATCATATTTTAGTGGTAATTTGTGAAACTGAGTACTAATATTATATTAGACATGTTTTTATGTCTTTATGTACTGGTACTTTTAATTTCAAGGACTATACTCCCAGAAATGGAATGATACAGAATGAAATATAGTTAAAACTTTGTAAGATTATATTAGACTTCTTTGTAAAAATGCATCTGCAATCAACAAATTATATACAGCATATTATACACAAAGTTTTTGCAACAAGAGAAATAAACCTTTAATTTCACACAGAAATTAATAAACTATTCAATATTTATTCGAAATATTACTTTTTAATCAAATATAATTTGAAATTACCAAATGATAAATTACTAAAAACTTTTCTACTATTTTAGAAAGCCTTCTAAACGAGAGCTGTCTTATATGTACTTTAAAAGTGAATTTTAAAATTCGTTGTAAGTAACTCTGGAGGAACACTTGTATGGTTTGGATATCTGTACCATATCCGTATCATGTGTTAAAGGCTTGGGTGCCAGCTTTGAGACTGATGAGAGCTAAGGGAAACTTTCTGAGGTAAAACATAGTAGAGAGAAAGTATTAGTTAACCAGAGAGGTGGCCCTGAAGCACTGGAACCTGGTAGCTTTTTGCCTTTCTCTGAAACCATGAAATAAGTAACATGGGCAGTCACCATGTTTTCCCTTCCCATCGGTCCAAAAGTGACACAGCCAACCAAACAAAGACTGAAACTTCTAAAACCACTAGCCAAATAAACTTTGACTATTGATAAATTGTTTATTCCATGTTTTTTTTTTTCTGTAACAGCTGGCTAGCACAAGTACTAACCCATTTCAACAAATGCAATGCAAAGAGTTTTGGAGACTATTTACAATGTGAAGGAATATATTTTGCGTGTGTGTTTTCATAATTAAACATTTAGAAAACAGAACTTTAGTAGAGCTGTGGAACTGTAAGAAATGATACAACATCATGTTGCTGGAACTTCAGTAAAGAAGAAAAGGCTAAGAAGAGGTTGAAAAAAATATGAAATAATGTCAGAGAATTTCTCAAGTTTTGTAAAAGACGTAACTATGAATTCCATAATCTGTGAAAATATTCTTCCAGAATGAAGAAATAAAGATATTCTTAAAGACAAATGTACAGAATTTGTCACTAATTATCAACCATAAAAATGACTGAAATTCTTGAAACAAAAACAATATGCTCTCTACTTTCTCCTGTTATCTTGAGCTATATGCTTAATTGGCTTACCTTGTAATCACTAGAACATGAGTTTGATAACTAGAACCCATGTTAAAAAACAAAACAAAACACCTGAGCATGGTGGTATAGGTTTGGATTTGCAGGGCCAGGGAGACCCGGATGGATCCTTAGGGCTCACTAGTCAGCCAGCCTAGCCTACTTGATGAGTTCCAATCAGCTGAGAGACCCTGCCTCAAAAAAGAAAAGTAGATGAAACCCAAGGAAAAACATCTAATACTGTCCAATGATCTCTACATCATTTGCATACAGATATACCCAACCACACATGTGTATAGTCCCTCAAAACACATATGCACTCAAACACTTTAATAACACTACAATGATTTTTTTACAATCACAAGAAAAAAGTCATTTTAACAACTTGAGAAAGGCTTTGAAGTAGATCTAAGCTGAGCTGTGTTGATTCCTGCCTGACCTATAGAAACTTCACAATTATAAACATGCTCAGGGGCTGGCGAGATGGCTCAGTGGTAAGAGCTCTGACTGCTCTTCTGAAGGTCCTGAGTTCAATTCCCAGCAACCACATGGTGGCTCACAACCACCCGTAATGAGATCTGATGCCCTCTTCTGGTGCATCTGAAGACAGCTACAGTATATTATGCAGAGCGAGCGGGGCTGGCAGAGGTCCTGAATTCAATTCCCACAGCCACACACACGATGGCTCATGGCCATCTGTACAGCTACAGTGTACTCATACACATAAAATAAAAAAAAAAAAAAAAAAAAAAGATAAACATGCTCAGTCTCTAGACCTACAAAAATTGATAGTAACTCAATATGCTCTTTTGCATAGCTTTTAAAAAAAATCCAAAACTTTAAAAAACTTAATAACAGTCATTAAGTCTAGTGAAGTTCATTCAATTAGTCTTTTAATTTTTAAGTTTAAAAGTTTCAATGATGAAAAGAAATCATTGGTAAGAGATTAACAAAAAGTTCATCAGTCATATTGACCTAAAAGACTGATGATTAAAATGGCAGCTGAACTCACTATTTAGTAACTGGCTATGTTTGAAATACAAAGAAAAAATCTAGGAGAAATCTAAAATGTATATATAGTTCATCAAGTATCAGTTCATGAACTAGAGATTTCATGAATTGGGTATTTTAGATAAGATCTAGGATGGACAAAAAAAATCCGAGTCCAATGCTGCAGAGAATTCTTCTTTGAACATATATGTGAAAGTTATTATGGACTAGAGTATGCTCCTAACCCCAAATTTATGTTTAAAATCTAATACCCAATATCCAATATTGGATGCAATATTCAATCAGTAAACTCAAAATTATTAATAAGTAACTAAGTGAACATGATATTATTAGAATGAGC
The DNA here is from genome assembly GCA_019843815.1 of Montemys delectorum. Classification (NCBI taxonomy): domain Eukaryota; kingdom Metazoa; phylum Chordata; class Mammalia; order Rodentia; family Muridae; genus Montemys; species Montemys delectorum. The sequence continues at coordinate 25,884 of JADRCD010146738.1, read as the reverse complement.
CCTAATCCAATGAGAATAAGATAAAGAGAGGCTCAGGGAAGCACACATGAAGACAATAAAAGATGACTGCTCTAGTTTGAATGAATGTTTCCCAAAAGTCCTCAGGACTATGTAAGTGAGAGGTAGATGGGCCTAGTAGAGCCTTTAGATCATTAGCAGCACAGCTCTTTAGGAGGCTGTGGGACCTTGGTCTCTTCTCTGCTTCAAGGCTCATGATTTCAACAGCTTGTTCCGATGCATGTACCCTATCATTGCCACTAAGCAAAAGGTGTTTCTAATTTTAAATCAGAACTGCTAGGGCATTTTCAAGGATATTTATTGCAGATATTTTCTGAGTGCTGGAAGGCTGACAGTACAATGGCCATTTAAAGCCAATAAGAGACCCTAGAAGAAATCAACTTTGCTGACAACTTGATCTCAGGCCATGTGAAGGTTGATCATTATTGTCAATTTTATAGGACTTAGAATCACATGGAAGTAACTCCGTGGCCATGACTGTACAGATTTTTTTCTGTATTAGGTTATTTGAAACAGGATCACACACCCTAAATGTATACCTTACTATTCCACGGGCTAGAATCCCAAATGAATTACAACAAAAAACAAACAAAACCAACAACAAAAAAACAAAACCAAAAGGCAAGTTGAACATAACATTCATCTCCCTTTCTTCTAAACTGGACACCAAGTGACCAGCCAATCCTTGCTCCCGTCACCTTATCTTTCCTGCCATGACTACATCACATCTCTAGAACTTTAATGCAAAAACCTTCCTTCTTCAAGTTGCTTCTGTCAGGTATTTTGTAACAACAATAAAACAAATTATTAATGGAGTCCACTAGGATCTAGAACTACAATGAAATAAATTTCCAATGCTTCCAATACATTTCCCATTATATTTTATAAGATTCTTTGCTACAGCCTTAGTAAACTCATTGAGAAGTCATACTACAGATATAACACACAGAAACCTAAAATAGCTGGTATAGCATGTAGGATAACAACTGAATAAATCTAAGTATGATAGTGGTACACACCTATCATATTTGCAGCGAGGCTGAGGCACAAGCACCCTAAGTCCTAGGATAGTACTGGGCTATGTATACATAGTAGAAACCCTGTCTCTGAAAAAAAAACAAACAAAAGAACAACAGCTGAGTACACATCTCTAAAGAATACCAACTTAACAGCTGCATAAGAGATGCTCAAGTATATTGCTAAGAAGTAAATTGTATATGTAGTTAACGGCAAATTTCAAAATTACAACTGTATACCACCACTATATTCCTATCTGAAGTGTTAAAATTAAAGGCTATGAAGCAGTAACGTGAAAATGTGGAACAATTAAAGAATTAGCATAAGTAAATAAAACTAAAGATGTATGTGATACTATCTAAAGGAAAGAAGATAGCCTAGGGCTGTTACGTGGAGAATCCCCAAAGCTGGCACAAAGAATAATATAGAAAAGGAAGGCTAAAACTGAAAGTGGTTGCGGTGGGGCAAGTCAAAGGTAAAGTAATGGGAGGAGGAGAAACAAAACAGATGTGGGGAAAACCAGAGCAATCTACACAGAAAATCAGACACAAAAATACATGGCTGAGAAAACTCAGACTTTCGTAGTAGTAGTAGTAGTAGTAGTAGGAGGAGGAGGAGGAGGAGGAGGAGGAGGAGGAGGAGGAGGAGGAGAAGAAGAAGAAGAAGAAGAAGAAGAAGAAGAAGAAGAAGAAGAAGTAGTAGTAATAATAATATCTACTAGTTGGGTATTGCTGCTATAACATTTTAAGCCATCTTCCATTCTTTAAAATACAGGCAAAAAGTATATTTGGTTCCCACTGGCCAACTCAAGAAATAGCATAAAAACTAAATGTTTCCTATTCCAAAAAGCATATAAAGTAACTTTTCACTGTGCAAGTTTCATTTATTAACAGTTCATAGTTTCTACTAAACATAAGGCAGTGTTTTTAGGGTAAAATACTTACTAGAATAAAGTCTTCACAGTTCAAGTTACTATGCTCTAACATAACAATTTAATGTAGAAAAGAAAATTGGAGTGGGTCCTAGTATGAACAACCATAGGTAGCCAGGCGGTGGTGGCACACACCTTTAATCCTAGCACCTGGGAGGCAGAGGCAGGTGGATTTCTGAGTTCGAGACCAGCCTGGTCTACAGAGTGAGTTCCAGGACAGCCGGGATTACACAGGAAATCCTGTCTTGAAAAACCAAAAAAAAAACAAAATCAAAAAAAAAAAAAACCAACCAAACAAAAAAACCAACCATGGGTAATTTCGAAAACAAATGGATCTTGTCATTCTTGAGATCATTAATTTAATATCCCATTAATTTGTCTACAATATACAAACCTAAAAAGTAAGAATCTTACTTTCAGGTTTTCTTTTGTTCCATTGACCAAGTTCAGCAGTCAAACATTTCACTTGCATAATAAGTAATGAGAGCTATGAAAAAAAAAATACTTCAAGTTATTTCTTGTAGAATACTGATGAAAATATAATTAATACAGTAATAATAGTTGTAAAATAAGTGGATAACAAAATAGTTCCACCAAACATATTCTATCATAATAACTATTGCTCATAAATGGCTTTTTGCACCAATGATATAGTATGCTATGAAAATAATGAATTCTGACCTACTAAGATCTAAAAGAATCTAAGCACATCACATTCACTTCCTAAATATATCTTAAGAAAACAACACAAACAAAAAAGCCTTGATATTGACAAAGAAAAACATTCTCCCCACAAAAGAAAGAATAGCATGTTATGTCCTGCCAGTATTTTCAGTCAAATTTCCCTTAAATATGTTCAATTCCTTTCTGTGATCTTTTAAAAATATTATAACTGCTTTTAGTTATGCTTCAAAAAAAAAAACCCAAAATATATGTGAATGTAATGATGATACTGGTTCCAGTGTTACACAAAAAAGCTTTTTTTAATATATATTAGTAGTTTTCTTGAGAAAAATTATGCTGAGTATATTTTTGGTATGATGACAAATTTGATTCTATAAAATTTCTAAAAATAAAACAGTAGTAATATTTTAAAGTTATACATTATAAAAGTTTTTTCCATATGTCTATCTTCTTGCTTCAGAAAGGAATTAAGTCAGGTATAGTGACGTATGCTTGCAAATCAGCCCTCCAAGACTCGGTGCAAGACCAGCTTCAGCAACAGAGCAAGTTCAAAGCCAGAGTAGGCTACCTAAGACCATGCCTTTGAAAACAACAACAACAAAAAAAAATCACAGAAAACTGAGTTTGAGTGAAGGTATGAAGGTACTATGCATACAGAAATGAGGCATCACAGCAAAGCAGAAACTGCATGCACACAGATCAGCCCTGGTATGAAGGTACTATGCATACAGAAATGAGGCATCACAGCAAAGCAGAAACTGCATGCACACAGATCAGCCCTGGCCTTGGATTTGTGAACTTAGAATGATTTCAAGATGGTTTCCAAAAACCCAACTCTTTAAAAGTGACTTCCAATGCCAAAACTATTCAAGCAAAGAATAGGTTTATGTTGAATACCTGCTTTATCTTCTGGTATTCTGATTATCTGCTAGGTAGAGTTTTGGATGCCATATTTCTCTAAGGGTAAATGTTTAAAAACACAAGTTCATAGGCTAATGTGAATTGTTTAATGACTCTATTGTGAGTCACTCCTGAAAGTTCATATCTTGTTTCCTCTCAAATTTATCCCATGTTCCTTTTCCCCTTGCTGATTTGACTCTGCATCCTTTCACCATCATAAATCTCAGCCACAAGTAGACTATATAGTAAGTCCTATGCATGTGCTTTAAGTATCATCAAACTTGCAGAAGATCACTTGAGAACTCTCAACACAATAGGAAACAACAAACTGTACTTTTTGGTTGTTTGTAACTTAGGACAGTACATGTTTAACAGGTATAGAAACACTCCTCTGAAAGTCAGTGCTTGGTGCACTGTGTGAAACCCACAGGTCTAGTGTCCAATGATTCATATTTAGTAAGGTCTTAACTTCTGCAATATAGAAACCATATTTTCCCAAGAAAAATCATAGGTTAGTTATATGTAGAGTCTATACATAGTATACGTATATATTTTTATGAATTAAAAAATAACATTATGAGTTTCAATATTTGGTGCACAAAAGATTACAGTTGCATTATCTTGATGAATTGTTCCTATTATTAACCTGTAGTGTCCTGTTTTATCTCTTCTAATTATTTCTGGTTTGAAGTTTCTTTTGTCATATATAAAGATAACTATTCCTGTTTGTTTATATTTCCTGTTTCTTTGGTATTTTTTTCTCCATTCTTTGATACTAAGTTTTGGGGCATCTTTGCTGGATAACTGTTTTTTGAAAACAGTATTTAATTCTCGGGTTTGATCTTTGTTTTTTATCTTAAACAATATAGTTCTACAACTGTCTAAGGATATAGGTATTAGAGTCCGTGAGATGGTTCAGCAGGTAAAAGTGCTTTTGCATAAGCCTGTTCACCGACACTCAAATCCAGAAATAGTATGTAAAGGTGAAAGAGGAGAACTGACTTCACAAAGTTGCTTGTTCTCTCTCTCACACATAAACTAGTTGTACAAAAAGAATGAACTGTGCTCAACTATTTTCTAGAATGGACTATAAAAAGTTCATACCTGAGCATTTGAGTTAGTGAGTGTCTCCGTTCCAATAAGTGATAATTTATTCTGACACTTGATTTAAAAAATAAAGAGAACAAGTTATACACTTACAAACCATAGACAATTCCCTTCTCCCTTTTTTATACAAGCCCAATACAATACAATACCCTTTAAAAAACATAAATATGCAATACAGAATTTATTTAAATTTCCACATAAGATAAGGAAGGCAGTCAAACTGGTTCCAAAGTGAGTGTATCAAAAGGGAAAAAGAAGAGTTGTATATGTAGCTGAGTAGTAGAGCACCTACAGACACTTTGGTTGTATTCCCTCACTCTCCAAAGAACAGTGACTACTGGAACACCCAAGTAGCTAGCATGAATTATAAGCCACATAATGGGGAAAAAAAGAGAGATAAGTAAACATGTGAAAAAGTACTATAGAATAATAACAAAATAAGTAAGTAGTTAGTTTGCCTGACTTTAACATCCAACATTGTTAATGGTTGTCTTTGGTAGGTAAAAATATGAGGAGCTTAAGTCTTATCTGTCCTCATATCTGGTTGCGGTAATTTTCTGTAAAATTTAAAGTTATTTTTAAAATACAAGTTTCTATACTGGAAAAATAACAAAAAAGAATTATAAGAATTATTTAATAAATATAATAGTAACATCAAGTACCAAGGATTTTGCCAAAATGATTTTTTAAAATACATAATTCATCTTTCCTACTCATACAGTTTAGTGAAAAGAACAGGATGCTCTCTACATTTATAAAAAATTCATGCATCCTCCTGCTAATACTTTACTAAAGTAGGATACTACATGTGTCTGGATTTATATCATATGTTAAAGAGAAAATTTTTACCAAAATAACATTTCACTAAAATTAAAAAATGTACATAATTTCAAGGTCAATATTTAAATGTTCTATATTTGTTTCACTCATAATTCTTAATTATGTATTATTTCTACTGCTATATTCTCTATTTTGGGTACTAATCGACTCAACATCTACTGGCCCAAACAGGTACTGAAATGATTATTTCCTCTAATCTGGCATTTATTAACTTTTGTGTCCTTTAGTTCCAACTTCCTTAAAATCTTTTGAATTCATTCTACCAATGAACAGTATTCAGGCCATCACTACTCCTTAACAGGATGACTACTAGATTCCCTTAAAACATCCTGTTTCTGTACTCTTGTTTTAAAACACAACAAAATGATTTTTTGATATAGCCTATCATTTCAAAGTGAACTTCAACCTTTTAATGATCTACCATTGAACACACTCCACAGAAATCCATGTTCTTGTTCCAGGCTAATTCTCTGCAGTCTCAGTTCACAAGATTTCCTTTTCCTAGTATATATTTTCCATAATATCTTACCTAGATTTCTCTAACCTCTTTAAGTTATACATTCGGACTTTTCTATTTTTGTCTTGTCCTAATTTCACAGGATCTTAATTATCTGTTTATTTCTTGTAGAAAGCTAACCTTGACTCCTTCATACTGCCTTATACATTTCTCTAAGCATAATTTTTCACATTCTACCATAATACTCTTAATGGTGCATTATATACAATATTATGAATGGCCTTTATAAGAAAAAAAACTCTCCCTAAGAGCCAGAACTACCATTATTTTTTCTCTTTCTACCGTTTATCTAGTATAAAATTTCTTAAAAGACTGTTTTTAGGTATAAAATCTATACAAATAATTTATAAAAAAAATAGCTATAGGGAAACTAACATGGTTTCTTTCCTGTCTATTATATAAATATATTAACTAATATATCACTTTTATCTGTTGATACTTACATCTTCCATGTCTTTCCACATTTCTTCACATTCTTTAATAAGTTCTTCCTCTGTATCTATAAAAGCTTCCATATTTGTAACAGTATCTGGATCTACTTCTTGTTGATTCTCTGACATATCCTTTATAGTTTTCTTCACCTTACTGCAACAACTAATGTAAAAAAAGACACATGCATTTAACAACTATTTGCTGAATGTAGGAGTGACTAATAGTCAAGAATCCTTTCTATTGAAAGAGAAACATGCAGGCTGGAGAGATGGCTCAGGGGTTAAGAGCACTGATTGCTCTTCCAAAGTTCCTGAGTTCAAATCCCAGCAACCACATGATGGCTTACAATCACCCTTAATGAGATCTGATGCCCTCTTCTGGTGTGTCTGAAGACAGCTACATGTACTTACATATAATAATAAATAAATCTTTGGACTGGAGCAAGCAGGGCTGGAGCAAGCAGAGGTCCTGAGTTCAATTCCTAGCAACCACATGATGGCTCACAGCCATCTGTACAGATACAGTGTACTCATATCCATAAAATAAATAAATAAATCTTTAAAAAGAAAGAGAAACATGAACACATTACTACTAGAGGGAATACTTCAGTATAGCCATTATAAAAAAAAGAGTACAGATGTGAGCAAAAATTAGAAACAGAACTATCACAGGATCCAGAAATTCCACTATTGATATATATCCAAGCAAAGGAAAGTAGCGTTTTGAAAAGATGTTTACAATCTTGTTTACTACAGCACCATTCAAAACAGCCCAGATACGTAATCAACTGAGTGTCCACTAACAGAAGAACAGATTTAAAATTTAAAAAGTTCCATTGTAATAGGAGAGTCAGTAGACTAATAAGACTGCAGGTAGGTGAGTAGATTTAATTGGTAAGAGCTTGTGGAAATTGTGTTTGAATTACTTCTTCCAACTAAATGAAATAGTACCTAAGGTGATCCATTGTTAATAAGTATCAAGAGAAGGAATTAGAATTTTGAATCTCCTTTGAAGCAGATACAGCCAGGCGTTATGAGCCATGCCTTTAATTCCAGTACTTGGGAGGCTAAAGAATCTCTGTCTTTCAAGGACAGCAAGGACATAAAAAAATTTCCTGACTCAAAAGGGGTCAGAGTTTAGAGAAATGGCTTAACACATAAAGGCTAAGGTTTACAACCAAAATTTTAAGAGTAGAGGGGGAAAGGTGTACAGAATGGCTTTTTGTTTGTTTTTTTTTTATTTTTCTTTTTTGTCTTTAAGAAAACTCAAAGAATATAAAGCAACTTTGGATAGTAGCCCACTTTAAGTTAGTAATTAGTGGCCCAATTAAAACAAGAAAAGATAGCATATTAAGGAATATAGTCATCCAAGAGTAATGAAAAGTGACACAAGGTTACTAGATGGCTGCTGTAAAGAACAGGAGATGATAGTGTATCAAGAAGTTTAAAGTTAGGTAATTTTATGGATGTAGACAGAGAGGATCTGTTGGTTACAACTTCAGATGCACATCAGAATAAACACCACCCCAGTGTATTTTTTACTCATATGGAATTTTTAAGTTTTAAATTGCTTAACCAGTAAGTTACCAACGGAGAAGTTGTACACAATGCAACTTTGTTGTGGGAATGGATAGAACACAATAACATGCTCCTATATAGTAAAGGTGTCAATAAACGCAAAGATGTCAATTCTCCCCAAACTGACCTCTTTTATCTTAACTAAAATCCTAAAGGCGACAAAAACTATGTTGCACTTGATGAGGAAATTCTAAAACCTATACAGAAATACACAGATCCAGAAATACCAAAGATTCGTTGTATATAACTATGCTAATCGTTAATCGTAGAACTGGCTCGTGAACAAGCAGGTGGAAACGCGGGAACAAAATACACACACCTTTCTTGATTTTCTAGCGTCATATACAAACACATTCCAAGTCAAAAAGAATATTCTAATAATGGGAGCCCACCTCATAAATTATAGTAATTTCAATATATAGTTTAGCTGAACGAAATCGACTTCATTTTATCAAAAAGTTCCTTCCAACCCCGCCCCTCGGCTTTTTCTGGAAAAACCAGGTAGGTTCTATAATGGCATTGGCCCGGGAGGGCTCCAGTTCATAGGGCGTAAGTGTCCGATTTGGGGGGCTTGGGTCCCCCAAACCCGCGAGCTGCCTCCTCCTTGACAAAAAACTAGGACCTTAAAGAGGCCCGGCTTAGCCAGACAGAACCGCTTGCAACTCACCTCAGTCTCCTCAGCGTTCTGGTCAACACAGCCAGGCCGCGCTGTTTACGCGCGCTGCTTGCTGATTGGACCAGCTGCGCCCACCGTAGCCAATCAGAAAACGCTCCCGGCCGCTGACAGCAAAAGGCTGCGCCGCGGCTCGGGGAACCCATTTCACTCGGTTGTCGCGTCTCTTTGACGCCTCAGGCAACATGGCGGCAGAGAGTGGTAGCGATTCGCAGCTGAGGAGAAGAAGGCGCCGGGACCCAGAGGGATCAGAAAAAACGGAACTTAGCGAGCGAGAACCGGCACTGGCAGTGGCCGAGAGCGAAGAAAATGATGATGAGAGCGAAGAACGCTGGGTCGGGCCTTTACCGGTGGAGGCCACGCTTGCCAAGAAGAGGAAAGGTAGCTGCGGAGAGCCCTCGAGCAAGCTGGACGGCTATTCTGGCGGGGTGGGAGGGTTGATCTCTAGCACGCCCGCAAGCGGGAGTGAGATCGTTGGTTTGTGCACTTAGAACGGACGGTCTTTACTGCATTTCCTCCCTAAATTTGTGAATTGGTGTTAGTATGGCGTGATTTTCAAAAAATGTAACACTGTTGATTCCTGACTATAAGAGATGCTACAAACTAGTACTTGTCTGTCTTTCTGTGTTTGGATGCTTTTACTGACCTCATTGCTGCCATGTGAAGTTGGAATTCCTAATATTGATTGAGCAGGTGCGGAAAGGAGCTCTCAGAATCATAAAGACTTAAATTTTCAACCCTGACTCATCTAGTAATGCCTTTTCAAACTCAGGAAAATTTGCTTAAGCTAGCTGGATTTGAAGCCATACTCGAGACAAAATAGAAATGTTTTGCCACTAACGTGAATAATAACAAGATTTTATATATTAAAGGTTGGTAAAGTGATAACATTTACTGTTTTAAAGGCTTTTCTAGGAACTTATTTGTAAATGTCTTAGGGGCGTGTGTGTGTGTG
>JADRCD010146738.1:4278-16133 GCA_019843815.1 Montemys delectorum | reverse complement strand
GAGAGAGAGAGAGAGCGCTCGAGCGCGGGCGTGCTAATCTCAATTCTGACTGTGAAAGTACTTAAAACTTTTTATTTTCAGAACAAAACCCGAGCTCCTTAACATGGATTATGAGGCTTTTTGTCTCTCTTTACTTCTGCAAGCAGGACTCCCAATTCTGTCCATTCTCAAAACCCTACCTTGTCCTTGAGCATGGGCTCCTCTTCTACTTTCCTGTCCTTTAACCACTCTATAGCCTTTTAACAGGTCTAGGTTTTAGGTGCAGTGCTTTTTGAACATTGTATAGTGTTCGCTCCTTACTTTTATAGTTAGCTCCTTACTTTTTCTGTCCAATCCTGCTTTTGCCTTCGTGACTTACTACTTTTTGTAGTTGTATATATTCATGTGACTTTCTGAACACTACTAGACTAAGCATGTAAGAACAAGGATCATGCACTTTCTGCCCCTACACTTGATACAGTGTTTTGCATACAAATTTAATGAATATTTTATAACATTTGTGCTCTCACTATTTCACTTAAATATTACTACAAGTATTGCTTAAATGGAAGGAATGGGGGTAATTTAGGAAGGAAAACAAAACAAAAACAACAAATTTAAAAAAAAACAAACAGTTGGGACAGGAATAGATATATCATGTAAAAAATCTTTTCCCTTAGCCAGATTTTTTTAAGCCAGCCAGTGGAGTATGAGTTTGGGGTGGGGTAGGAGGGACCCTGAAACTAGATACAGAAGAATTGTTAGAAAAATGTCATGTTAAACTTTATCTAAAACGACAGGTGTTTAGTAATTTAAAAATTTTGGAAATGGAGCAAAGATTAGACTTTTGTGTGTACATTTTCACAATGATGTATGGTTGTTTGACAGTACATTAAATTAAGCTACTTTTTAAACATTTATTATTACTACTATTACTATTTTATGTGTAGGAGCGTTTTGCCTGCATGTATACCATGTGGATGTCTGGTACCCAAGGAGTCCAGAAAAGGGCATTACTGGAACTGGAGTTACAGATGCAAGAGCAGACAGTATTCTTAACCTCTGAGCCTTCTATCTGGCCTAAATTAAGATGAACTTAATATTTTATCTGTTATTATTATGTGTTGGTGGGACCAGAGAGGTGGGAACACATTAACAGTACAAGAGTGGAGGGTAGAGGACAACCATGTACAGTTGGTTCTCATCTTCTACCTTTGTGTGGCTTCCAAGGATTGAACTCAGGATGCCAGAGGCAAGCATCTTTACTCTGAGCCATCTTGCCTGTCTTAAAATAAACTATTTCTTAAGGAAAATAATTATGTCTTTCTCTTCTTTTTGTGAATATTCTCTTGAATATATTCAAATGAATTAGGGAACAACAAAAGCAATCTAGAACAGATAGGAAAATATTTATTACAGAAAATTCCAACAAACAACAGCATTAAAAAGATAATGGAATACCACTTTATGAAAGTGCCAAAATAAGTAGCCCAGGATTGGTGTAAGCTACAAATGTTCCTGGGTACTTCCTAACCTAAGATAAATAGTGTATGGCCCTCATTTTCATTGTCTTGAGTTCTTAGAATTAATGCTGTAATTATAATTAATAATCTAGCCCCAAACTGAGAACTGAAGAAGGGAAGAAAGGAAAACTTTTTAAGAAAAAAAGAAATATATATGTATATTTTAATTATCACAAAAATACTAGTCCTAACCCTTAATATACAGTTACTACAAGAACCCAAGAAAGACCATTTAAGCAAATGTTAGTAGGCACAAATAAGAATGGGGATTCTGTTACTCAAAAAAAAAACCATGGAAAAGCAGTTTGTCATACATAATTTTGAGTGTGCCATATAGCAGTAACAAGAACCTAACAGTTTGTCGTGTTTAATTTGCCAGCTTTGTATAGACGAATTTGATCTTTTTATTTGGAAACAATATATTTTTTAAACATTTTACTAGTAAAATTGAACATAGCTCATCATAACATTAAGATTTTTTGATGTTCATCAATTTTCCATTTTTCTAGGTGTTATGCTCTTAGAAAACTATCTGAAAGGCACTCAACTAGATTTGCTAGGATTTCTCAGCTATAAACATCTAAGTGTTTTGTTTGTTTTCGTGTTTCAGGTCTTTATAATGACTCTTTAATAGAGGAATAGTGTCTTTAAACATACATCTTACAAATAGCTGTCAGTGTTTGTTAAATTAACACTCTGGTTTCTATATAGTTATACAAATTGTTATTTTCACAAAGCTTTATATTTCTTTGAACATTCATATTAAGCCAGAGCCATTCACAATTATCCAAACCTTTGAAACAGGAGCTAGAAGTATAGCTCAGTTGTGAGAAGCTCATCCTCCAGAAGACCTAACTTTGATTCCCAGGACCCACATGAAACGGCTCATAAACCAGCTGTGATTCTAGTTCAAGTGGATTCAGCATCCTCTGTTGGCCTCATTGGGTACCTGTCCCACCTGACATAAATTAGACCAGACCTAAAGTCTTTGTAGTAGTTTTCATATAATCCCAGGGAACCTGTCATAGTAACTTCCGAAATAATAAAAGTTATAACTGGTATTAACAGGTACTGGATTTTTGTATTCCATATGTTTATTTGAAAGAAATTAAAATGTAGAAGGTAATATAAAAAATTAGAAAATTCTAAATAATCATGTTAATTTCATTCATTAAAATATACTTTTTACCCCCTCCCCTAGTTCTAGAGTTCGAAAGAGTCTATCTTGATAATCTTCCCAGTGCATCCATGTATGAGCGCAGTTACATGCACAGAGATGTTATCACACATGTGGTATGCACCAAGTAAGTGCATCATACTTTGCTTTTTACTAGTTTAATTTTATGTTATGTCTATGAGTGTTTTGCATATTTCTCTGCACCACCTGCATGCCTGGTACCTACAGAAGCCAAAAGAGTGCAGTGGATCTCTCCGAATCGTCATTACAGACCTTTGTAAACTGTAAACTGCCATGGAGATGCTAGGAATTAAACTCTGGCCCCCTAGAACAGCAGCAGTGTTCTTACCTACTGAGCTGCCTCTCCAGCCCCAAGTATCTATGGTATAGTATACATTCTCGGAAAAAAAATCTAAAGCTTAATTATGAGTGGATTTACAGAAGTAATTTGGGGACTTCACAGATTTAATTCTGCAGGTTCTATAATAACTGAACAAAACCCTGCATGTTTTCGTGTTTAAAAGAAAATATCCTGTCAGACAGAACATCCTAGTATGTGTATGTATATTTGGTGATAAAAATCAGTAGTGGCTGAACCATGTTATCAGAGCTTTCCTAGGAAGAAAGTGTATTAAGATAGAAATGATAATGAAGTGGCCTCTTTGGTGTATATAGAGAAGATAATGAATGGTAACTCAGACCGTCTGGAATTATCAGAGTACCTTCAAAATGGATGTATAGGAAATTTCAAAGAATGGTAATAACAGTTAAAAAAAAAAATAGTCCCCTGATTTCTTAGTTTATGATATGTATAGGTCCTATTTGAGCTATATTTCATTAATTATCTCATTTATCTTAATAGTTTAAGAATCTTAAAAACTTCATTTTATAGGTGAGAAAGCTGGAATAGAGTAAGGGGCAGGAGAAGCTAGAGAAAAAAATTAATATGCAAAATCCTACTCCTTATTTGGATTTTGAACCTGTGAGCAAGAGTAACATCAAATTCCTATTTTTAAAAGGAGCACCACGTTGGCCATATTCATGCATTAAAATAAGACAAAAATAGGAACAAGGAGAACAGGCAGCTGCTGTAGAATGTGGATGAGCTTTGATTAGGGCTTAGATGGTGTTGACGTGATTATCAAAGCTAGAAGGAATACTTTAGAAGAGTCTACTCTTGAGCTCTTAAAATTGCATTTGATAGATAAATCTTTAATAGTATAAGAATAGGGGAATTCTGACCAAATGCAGTTCAGACTTGTTAATGTATAAAGCAATCTGTAGATACTAGCACTGCTTTTCTAACCCAAGCTGGAGAGTTTAACAAAAAGTTATTTGTTTCATTGTTGTTGTTGCTTGTGTTTTGTTTGTTTGGTTTTGGGTTTTGTTTTGTTTTCAGGTTTTCTGCGTGCGTGCGTGCGTGTCTGTCTGTCTGTCTGTCTGTCTATGTGATTTTTGTGGTTAAGTAAATTTAAAGCTATTCACTGTGTATGGATGTGGTGTAGTGTGAATAAATGTAGTTGTCAAAGTACTAGCATGTGTAAAATACTTAGTATATATGCACTGTGCTGAATAAATGGTTTCAGTTCTTATATGTGTGGTAGAAAAAAATTCTGTTTAAATCTTTTTGAGTCTTAACTAAAATACATTGAATAAGATATGAAATAAATTTATGTTGGACTTCTTTATATATGAAAGTAGTTTGGATATTTATAATCTTCTGAAAGATAGAAAATTCTCTTTAAAAGACTGTCTTCAGGGTAGTTTTAGCAATAAATACTAAAGACTTAATGATTCCAACAGAGATTTCCTTTTTTGTTTGTTCATTTGTTCGTTTTCTTTTGAGATAGAGTCTCCCTTATTAAACTGTGAAAGCTGGCTTTGCACCCTTTATGGCCTAGGCAACCTTCCTGCCTCAGCCTTCTGAGTAGCTAGTTTTACACCACCAGGCCAAACTCCTTATTTGTTTGTTTAACAGTAATCCTTTTTCAATTCTGAACCTACATCTTGGGGTTCATATTAGTTGCTAGTATTCCTACAATGGTCCCTGTAAAGGAAAAGTTAAAAACAAAGTCAAAACAATGAAAGCCTACACTAGAGGTGGTAGGATATACCTATAAATCCAGCTCTAGAGAGACAGGGGCAGGCAGGAGGATAACAAATTCAAAAATAACTGCCTTATACTATGTAGTGATAACTTGTCTTAAAAAACAAAAAGCCTATCATTGAAGTAGTCAAATGCCGTCACTCAGTGTTTGCTTTGACGTTATTCAGCTTTCTTTTGGAAGTTAACTTTAAATTTTTTTATGTATACAGAACAGATTTTATTATCACCGCCAGTCATGATGGGCATGTTAAATTTTGGAAAAAAATAGAAGAAGGAATTGAGTTTGTTAAACATTTTCGTAGTCACCTTGGTAAGAACTGTATAATTTTTTTGTAGCTCCTGTTTAAAATATTGTGCTGTTTTCCTTTGAGTTGTGGATTTTTATTTTATTTGTATTTATCAGAATGTTTTAATTTTATTTTTTAAAATAGGAATTATTGAGAGTATTGCAGTTAGCTCTGAGGGAGCATTGTTCTGTTCTGTCGGTGATGATAAAGCAATGAAGGTGTTTGATGTAGTGAACTTTGACATGATCAATATGTTGAAGCTTGGGTAAGTTTTCTAAAAAGCGTGTGTGTGTATGTGTGTGTGTGTGTGTTTGTGTGTGTGTGTGTGTGTAAATTAGTAAAGTAGATATAAACTAAACTTTACCATATCACAGGCTATTTTTTCAACAGAATATATTATCTTACCATTTGTGGATTTGCATGGAAAAGTCAGAGAACATCTTTGTGTTGTGTGGAAACTTCTGCTTTTTTCATTCAAGTTTTTCTGTTTGTTTGATTTTAAGATAGGGTTTCTCTGTGTAGCCCTGGCTATCCTGAAACTTGTTCTGTTGATCAGGATGGACTCAAACTCAGAGATCCACCTTGAAATTTTCAAACAGTATCACAACAAAGATTCATTATATCCAGCTAATACCACTTAGTAATTTGATGAAGACCCACCATACTTCCTTGCTATAACTTCCTTGCTATATTATACCTACTTTGAAGATACAGACTTGTATATTTACATGGTATATAGATAAGTTTAAAATTTGCTGTTGATTTTAAACTTTAGAGTATATCGATACTGATGTTCAAATTATGTGGTTGAATAGTACAGAGATACGACTTGCACGTTGTTTTGAGCATGACTTTTTAAAATATAACATACTAACTATCTATATCCAAATAAATATCAACTTAAAAGTCATATCACTGTCTGACTGGGAATTTGCTTTGCTTGAAAGACAAAACCACAGACCTTAAGCTACATAACTTTAAAAACAAGTTTTTACTCCCCAGATCCAAGGTTCAGTTCTAGCAATTTCATTTCTTATGAGGGCTCTCTTCCTGCTTCTTAGCATTTCCTTATTTGGTTAAAGAAGACAGGAGTTGGGGCAGATAAGGTCAAGGGCTTATTAGATTAGGCATCCATCCATATGAGCTCATTTCATCCTAAATTTAGAAAGATATAACTCATTTTGATAGTCCTAAAGACTATACAAAAAGTCCTACTAAGGACCGAATTATGCCTGTAAATCAAATCTAAACTTTGGAATATGTTTTATAACCAAATTTTATAAGCCACAAAAGATAGCCAATGTTACACTCTATTTGGTTAGATTTACCTGACTTGATCTTTTCATATTCTCCAGTTTGTTTCCCCAGACATTTGCTATTTTTGAAAATAACAAATAATTGAGCATTAGCTCTTTGAGAATACTCAAAAGAGTCTATTTCAGAACTGATAGAAGTTCTAAATGAAAAGTTCAACAAAGGTTTTGAGCATCAACACCATGGTGATTGGTATAACATTGCAACTTTAAAACTACTTTGCAGGAGACAACATATAATTAAAAGTTTGGTATGTAGACTAAATATATCAAGTTCATTTTTGCACATTGTTCATCATAGAACATGTCCAATGCTTATAGTTTTATTATCAAGATAAGGCAATAGTTTTCTTTTGAGCATAGTCAGAAAGTAACTATTTTGATTATAAATGTCCCAAGCATTGATTTACAAATTACATGCTAACCTATTAAAAAGGTTTACGTATAAAATATTTTATAGACACCCAATGCCTCAGAATACCTTAAGGCCCAGATATGATTAAGTTTTCTAACTACCCAACCAAAATCAGATACAATTCTTCTCTCGTGGGTTCGTGTCATTATAGTTATTATTGTTACCCTGATGACAATAGAAAGAAGGAATTCCACTCCTTACTTGTTCCTTTTGGCTTCTATTCAACTTTAGCCTGGCCCATTCCAGATCCTGGAATACAAGTTTGCATAGTTTATCTTGTGTCTCACATGATTGTAGTGTAAGATACACATTCTTAAAGAACTCACCTTAAAGAAATTACCTTTAGATGAAAAGACTCTCATGTATTATATGGTATGAGATTCTTGGCCACAGAATCCGATAAACCTACTACATATTCTCTTTGTGGTAGTTGAGCCTGGATTTCAATTGCTTTAGGCCGTTCTTATGTGTATCTGGTAGTCTGTTCATGGCATCTTGTCTTTAATTTTACCAAAACTAGAGTTTGTTCTATTGTTTAGGTCTCGTAATGTTACAGGCTTTCATTAATACAAATAAATACATTAAGAAGTACAGGGGGTGGGGGAAGAAGGAATTCAGGACTGGGGTATAGCTCAAAGGTGGAGTGAGCACTTACTATGCAAAAGGCCCTGGATTCTATTCCTAGTACTGCAAGAAAAAAAAGAGTAAAGAGAAATTTAGTAGCTATTCTGAGTAGTTCCTCCCTGTCTATTACATTTAAGCAAAGAATGCCAATCTTCCTAATGGTGGCCAGAGCATTTGGATTTAAATGATGGGCTATGAAGGGATGCTTATTGTATTGACCTTCTGTTTTCTTCTTCTCCATTTGTAACGGCTTTAGCTATTTTCCTGGACAATGTGAGTGGATATATTGCCCAGGAGATGCCATATCTTCAGTTGCTGCTTCTGAGAAGAGTACAGGAAAAATTTTCATATATGATGGTCGAGGAGATAACCAGCCACTTCATATTTTTGACAAACTCCATGTGTCCCCTCTTACTCAAATAAGACTAAACCCAGTTTACAAAGCCGTGGTATCTTCTGACAAATCCGGAATGATTGAGTACTGGACTGGACCACCACATGAATATAAATTCCCTAAAA
Organism: Montemys delectorum; assembly: GCA_019843815.1. Classification (NCBI taxonomy): domain Eukaryota; kingdom Metazoa; phylum Chordata; class Mammalia; order Rodentia; family Muridae; genus Montemys; species Montemys delectorum. Next base: position 8,189 of record JADRCD010146738.1, on the reverse strand, counting down.
ATGTGAACTGGGAGTATAAAACAGACACAGATTTATATGAATTTGCCAAGTGTAAGGCATATCCAACCAGCATATGCTTTTCACCTGATGGGAAGAAAATAGCAACCATTGGATCAGACAGAAAAGTTAGAATTTTCAGGTTTTTAACTGGAAAACTCATGAGGGTCTTTGATGAATCATTAAGTGTAAGTGCAATTAACTCTGATTTTACTTTTCTAATAGTCTTTATGTTTTGCAGTTTCATAAAGGATGTTCTTCTACATAGATGCATATTGATGGTTATTTTCTCTTATCACATTAAAGATACTATTCAGTTGTCTTTAATCTTGCATTGATGCTCTTCTCTACATTGATCATGTGATATTTCTTCATTATTCTCAGCATTTGTTGAGGTAATAAGACTGATGTAACAAGAGGAGATCAAGAGTAAAGCTATATGACAGAAGTTGAGATTCAGAATGAGAATTTGGCAAAAGAAAACCAAGTGTCAGTTAAACTAATTATTTGCAATACCAAATATAAGTATAAATGTGTGTATAGAAATTAGTAATAACTAGAATACCACATTCTACGGGGATTTTGTTTTTGGATTTGGGAGATGGCTACCTAGAGGGAGTAGAAAAACTGCAATGACTTAAGACTATTCAACTAGTCTAGTATAACAGAAATTGAAGGTGAGGTTTTATCTGTTACTATTTATTAGCTGAGACATTCAGGATCACTGCATGTGTCGGTGCCGTTGTGAATCACAGAGGCCAAGCTTTGAATGCCAGAATATTGTAAAAAGAGTCTATCGAGGCATTTACCAAATTGGATATTTATGAAATATGTTTATGTGGATAGATGGCTGTCTGTAGAACTTACATCTTGAAAGCTAAGTAAGTCTTCATCAAAAAGAATCATGAATCTCCCACTACGAAAAGCGAGTCCAGCATTTTAGGTAATTTTGGGCACATAACTAAGTAGTGCCTAGAGACATGAATGCTGAACTGTAAGATAGTGCATTCACGACCCAAACTCTTAAGATACCTTTTGTTTTTGTAGTTCTGTATATTTATTTTTCTTTCTTTGTCTAGAAAAAGTTGAGATTTTAATTAACATAAACATGAAATACATATAAGTAAATGAGATATATAAGTCTAGCTTATTATCATCCATAATAAAGTGTTAGCTACTGTCTGATGTCCTACATGTTTAAAATGCTGAATAACAAGATCCTGTCTTCTGTAAGATTCTTGGAGTACTAGCACAAAGTATTCATGATATAACCCACATCTTGAAAATTGTGTATTAAATATCAAAAGTAAACCAGATTTCCAAGCTATAAAGGGTTCTCCTAAAAACCATTGTTTTCTAAATGCATTCCTCTAATATTAATTAACTGCTCATATCAAAATAACTTGAAACAATTTCTGATGTCCTAATTTTGATATAGCAAGATAGTAGAAGATACTCAACAGGGGGCTGGAGAGATTGCTCAGTGGTCAAGAGTGCTTTACTGTTCTTGTGTAGAACCCAAATTCAGTTTTGCCAGTACCCATGTCTTCTTTAATTTCCTTTTTATAGGGTTTAGAATGCCTCTAAAAGTATGTGAAAAAAATTCTTACTGGCTCTCAATATGTTCCTTTCTCTTTAGTGCTCAGTCTTAATTTATATATGCACATGTGAGGATATATGTATGTAGTTATGTTGTTAATGCTTAGTTTATTTCCTAGATGTTTACTGAACTGCAGCAGATGAGGCAACAACTACCAGACATGGAATTTGGCCGACGAATGGCTGTAGAACGTGAGCTGGAGAAAGTGGATGCTGTAAGATTAATTAATATCGTTTTTGATGAAACTGGACACTTTGTGCTATACGGAACAATGCTGGGCATTAAAGTAATAAATGTAGAAACGAATCGGTAAGCTTTAACATGCTTTATATATTTTAAATGCAGTTATTGGGGATCATTTCCTCCATCAGGGGAACAATGAGAGTCTTGTTTGTTCCGAAGGGAGTGGAAAGGTCCCAAAAGCCTAAACTTAACCAAATGTTTTGACTGGATCTTTCTGTGGTCTCTCAGTTGTTTATGATCTTATGTAAAAAGTTTCCACCCATGTTTATAAAATAAATGGAAAGAAGATATGCATAGTTTCAAAGGTGGGGGAGGTGCAGTTTTTCTTTTTTTCTTCCTTTTTTTTAAAAAAAAAAAATCAAAACAAAAAAAAAACAAAAAAAAACAAGGTTCAGTCTGTGCTTTACTTATTGATTTAAATTAGCCAGGCTCAAGTTAAATGTTGCCAAATATTTTAACCACAGAATTCAGCATCACATCCTGCTAGACATAAAGGCAGGGCTAAAATGCATAAAACCACAGTAAGTCTTTTGTGCAAATAACCCATTTGGTGTTAGTACAGAGTATCTACAATCAGATACTATGCTGAATATATGGAAAAGAACTTAGAGAATATTTTGAGAAATTCTAGTTCTGTACATTCCTACATATAAATAGATTTAACTTGTAGTTCTTAGTAATATAAAATCATTGGTAGCTTGTAAAAGAGTTATAATAGTAGGACCAGGTTAAAACTTTACACTCAACCTTTGGTATGCATGGGGTTGTATCAGGATACCTTGTGATTCCAAACTCTAAGGATATTCAAGTAGTCCTCATATAAAGTACATATACTTAAATCAGGTGTAGGTTATTCATAATTCCTACTATAAATTTTATCTAAATACATGTTGGACTATATTGTTTATGGAATAATGACAAGGAAAAATTGTATTCATGTTCAGTGTAGATGATTTAAAACAAAGTATTTTTAGTCTGAAGTTTGAGTCTAAGCTGTAGAAACCTATGGGTACAGAGGGATGATTGTATTAATGTTGATTTGGGTCTGCTTTATTTGTGTGTGTGCACATGTGCCAGAAATCAAGTTAACTGTCTTTATTGCTCTCCACAGTGTCTCTTGCTGAACTTGAAGTTCACCTATTTTAGCTAGATTTCCTAGCCAGTAAGCTCCAAATATCTGCCTGCCTTTGCCTTTTCCTCCTCCGCCCCCCACAGCAGAGATTTGTGCTTACATGGCTGTGGGTGTTAGGAACTGAACTCAGGTCCTTTTACCCACTAAGGGGTCTTCCCAGCCCCAAAGTCTGTTTTATCTTTAATAGGACTTTTAAAGCAGTTGTAGGCTCACAACAAAAATAGAAGAAGGTACAGTTTTCTCATATATTCTCTGACTGCACTTATAGCTCATGTATTGACATATCCCATCACCTAAAGCCTACCCATTGTTTACACTAAGGTTCCCTCTTGGTATTTATACCTTATGTTTGGACAAATGTAAAGTGTAATGTGCCCATCACTGTATGATCAGTCAAAAGTCCTCTGCTTCAACTGTTTGTTATAATGACTACTAACTACCACAGCTAATCTTCCTATTTATTTATTTGGGTTTTGTTGTTGTTTTAAAACAGTGTCTTACACTGTAGCTAGGATTACACGCAGGCATAAGCCCCAGTGCTCAGCTTACTACTATTGTTCTTCTCTCCTGGTTTTATTGCTTCCAGAGTATCACGTGTTAGTCATTCAACATTTAGCCTTTTCATATTCTTTCGTTTAATTTCTTTATTTTCTTTCCTTTCATTTCTTTCAGTTAGTAATAGAATTGAAATTCTTCTACATCTTTCTATATCCTGATAGCACATTTTTTAAAAACTAAGTAATATTTCATTGTCTTTACAAACAACTTAATTGTCTGTTTAGCAAGCTAGTAAGGGACATCTTGGTTTCTTCCAAGTTGTGGCATTTATAGTAAGTAAAGCTCCTCTAAGCTTCGTGTGTGTGTGTGTGTGTGTGTGTGTGTGTGTGTGTGCGCATATGTATGTGTAAATTTTCATCTCTTTTTGGAAAATGTGTGTGT